>JAXCLQ010000015.1:10957409-10973831 GCA_035584115.1 Cedrela odorata
TTGAAATACCTTTATTTTAAAAGTTTTGCTTCATTGTTGTTAATGTATTCTCAAAAAACTTTGCATTAAAGTAAGTACAATATTTACCTAAAGAAGCTAAACTAAAAATATTATATCGAATGAATCCTCAGCGTGATACAAAACGTCTACAATATTGAATATTTATTTTATTTTGTAATATTTGAAAACAAATTTTGTTTTTTTAATTAAAGAAATATGACTGCAATAACAAGAGTACTAATCCTTAAATTTCATGAGCTAATTTCTTACATGATTTCTGTAAGCATCATGCAGTTTACACCTATATTTTGCAACTCCATGAAATATTTTGAGAAGTTTATGACTTGCCCCCACGATCATTCACGACATATAGTTTGACTCCACATGCAATGATCGATAAAATCTTGATTACTTGTATTTCTGTTCATATGTATTAGCAGCGTGGCAAAAATCCTTGAACGGTACAGGCAGTGCTGCTACACCTCTCAGTCTCGAGCCAGCAATATAAATGAGCAGGAAACAGAGGTTTGTTTCACGCTTCTCTCTTACTTGTAATTCGTTTGTATAATGTCTCTGTGATTTTTCAACTTTGGGTGTTCTCCCACGTACTAAAATTCTTCTAATGCCTATATTTGGAAGTTTTAGCATCTTTAACGCCTGTCTTTTTCTTTTTTCTTTTTTCTTTTTTAAATATAAATTAAACTACTCCTTAATAGCATAATTAACGCTGCCGTCAAAAATAAATAACGTTTTATGGCTTTTAGATCAGTAACAAGTCTTTGTGCTTTTTATAACCTTTCAACAATGCAATTTTTTAAAATGGCATGATTTAGTATACATGCATTACTCTTGAATGGACCATAAAGGTTTGGGGATCATCAAGCTAATTTTGTCAAGCAATAGCTGAATCATATACCTTTAATCTAGAGCTTAGTTGAACTACTAATTATTAGCTATTTGAGAAAGCTAACTAACTACATATGGAACTTTGTTTGTTGTAATCTGCATTAAAATGCAGACGATAACTACTGGTCATCCTTCTTATTTCATTTTCGTTCAATATTTCAGGTCTTATTCCCAGAGATCTTAAGATTAAGAGCAACATGCGAGCATCTCCAGCGCACGCAGAGGTTAATTTTTAATCTAAATAACTCATAATAAAATGAAGCTATGCAGTCACATCTTAATTTACAGATTCAACGCTTGTTAATTTATATACGTGTTTGTTTTTTGTCAGGCATTTTCTCGGAGAAGATCTGGGAACACTTGGAGTGAAAGATCTGCAGAAGATTGAGAAACAGCTTGACAAAACTCTCTCACTAGCTAGACAACGAAAGGTACAGATACGTCCAAGTTTGTTAACATACAAATTAATGTTAGTAAATATACAAACATGCCCAGTTGTGCTTGGTTATCAGGCTGTTTAATGGCACATTCACACTTCAATTTATAGTCACTAATCTTGCTGATATGACATTCAACTGACATTTGCTAATTTTGTTTTTGAAAAAAAGACGAGAATCATTTTTTTTCCTTGAAAACTGACTTTTCGGAAATACACTTTTGTTCGTCTTAATGTGATTTGCTGTATAGAAATTTGTTATGTATTAATTTAAACATAAATCCCTCAAAAATAACTCATAATAATTTATAGGAAGAACCTTATATTAAAACTATGTATGCCATATCTAACAAAACATATAAATACAGTGGCACGACCTCTAATTGATATTGTGCTGCATACATATAAGCTGATGAATATTTTTAACTTATAAATATATTGCAGACGGACTTAATGGTGCAACAATTGGAAAAACTACAGAAAAAGGTATGAATAACGCCATTATTCACAGAAAGAAAGTATACATATATAGCTCAATGACTCTTTAGGTAATGTGCAATTTCGATATTCATAGTTGTCCTTACTCTTTGATATTGTATTCTGGATTCTAATTACAGGCTAAATAAAATTTTATACTCCCATTATATCAGTCTGGTGATTTTTTGAACAAATTAACTTGCAGGCACAAGATCTTGGAGAAGAAAATGAACAACTGAAGTCTAAGGTTTGCTTAATTAAATTTCTGTCTAGTGTCCTAATTTGATCATGTCCTCTATCTCTCTCGTTCTCATTCTTATGGACATTTATTTATTTGATTTCCAGCTCGAGGAAGAAGGACAATATCTTGAAGCAATTCAAGAACTAGGAACAGGAACTGGTCCTAGTAATACTGGTATAGCTGTGAACAATAACCATCTCAGCCTGCAGCACCCTTCGCATTCTGCTCCTAATTTACAGATAGGGTAAACCATTTCATTCATATATATAATATATATATATATATATATATTATATGATGCTAAACGAATAAGGGTGTGTTTAAAAGTGCTTTTTTCAAAAAGTGCTTCTTTAACTAGAAAAATCTTTTGGCGGCTTATAACTTTTTCCCTTTTTTTTTTTTTTTTAAAAAAAAAAATTTAAAAGCAGGTATCATCACTTCACTCTCCAGGATAGCGTTAGTATTGAAGCAAGAACCTTAGTTGGGGGGATTAACCCTGCTCAGGGATGGCTCTGAATCGAAGTGGACACCCTTATTCTAATCAATTCGTGTAAGTGCTTATTAGACAATAATTAGGATTACTACGAGTGTGGGACTTGTTAATTAAGTCCTAATCTATGTGTTTTATTGTGGTTGTAATAATGAAAAAGTCTGCATTCTTGTGGTTTGATAAGACATTTCATAAAAGTATTAAAGCTTATCTAATTCTATTTTTTGCTCTTGGGATTAAAATGGAATCACATTCCAAATTCCTAATTAACTAGAGGCTAAGACATTATTGCCTGCTTTATAATGACATAGATAATTTAATTAATTGTTAGCATCTCAGAAACTACATTTTTTTTTTGTCAGAACTAACGGCATTCCATTTCACGGTGCCACGACAAATCTTGCTCGTCAATATTGTACCATTTAATCCGTAGATTCTACTCTTCTAAACGTATGACATGCCGTCAAGTCTCTGCAACTCCTTTTATCTTTCTTAAAAAGGACATGACATTCAAGTCATAATTTTGAGATGATGCATTCAATGTAATACATTTAAAATTTAAAATTTTTTATTCGTATTTTAAATTATTTTATTATATATTTTAAATTTTTTTATTAATTATTAATTATTTGAATTTTTAATTTTTAATTTTTAAAATTTTAAAATTTTATATTAACTGTTTTAAGATATTGGTAGCATATTTTAATTTCGTATTTGTAAATATATAGTATAGTGAATGTATAAAACTTCAATTACAAATAATGATTTAAAATAAATTTAACAAGTGCTTTTGAGTAATTGAGTGTTAAATCCCAAACCAAAATACAAATGAAATGGTACTCAATCTCCAATGCCCCATGGTCTTGAAAACACAGTAGATTTTCGGACCATCCGAAGAGAAAGTGAGAAAGAGACAAAGCTAACAACCCTTAAATGTCAAAATTAGACTTAATAAATATATATTTATAAAAATCATCGATTATTAATAATAATATCGGTATATGTTTTATAAGATAAATATGCAGGATGTATGAAGTCGAAGATTTATGTGAAAGCATATGTAATTCAAGGAATAAAAGTTGGTACTATGTATATAATATATTTCTGTGTGCTCCATGGTGTGCCGAGGGAATAATTTTCTCGTTGTTGAAGATTCTTCAAGACTAGAACCGCCTCTTCTTACTAGAATATCTTCTTCTTATCAGACCCACATCTACCTCTCTCTATCCGAGTGCAATTCTTGTTGCTCTGCTTTCGCTTTTCAATTCGTTTTTTGTGGCAAATAGTTTTCTCTAATTCTGTCTCACAAGTTTCGCTGCTGAAATGGCTGACAATCCCATTTCAGGTTCGTCTTTCTTTCTCTATCTACACGTTTGAATCTCTGTGTTCTTGATTGAATATTTTCTGGTTTTGATTTTCTTGCTAAGATGTAATGAATGATTTCGTAACTGAGTTTGGGAGCTGGTTGTATGGGTGCAAGATTGTTTCTTTTTGGATGTTTGATAATGGATTTCTTTCTTTCGTTTGTCTATGATTGATTGATGATATTCCTTCGGCGGTTTTATGCGTTGAATCAGCCTTACCGATGATAGATCTCTGTTTGCTTGATTCAGGGGTGTTCTTTAGCATGCGAATGACCGATTCAAATGATACTACTTTGAGCTATTATCTTCTCTTTCTATCTTTATACCTCTTTCTAGTTGCAAAATTAGTATCTTTCTTTAGAATCTTCAAATTGGAATTGGAATTTCATATATCAAGGTAGGCATATTTTAGCTGTTATTAGTATTAGAGCTTTCTGAGATGAAGCTGTCCATGCATGTTTCTCATGAAATAGTTGTTTGAGTTGATATATGTTGTAAAACAAAATTCAGTTTTTGGACGTGTGCAATTTTCTGAATCTTAAGCCATGTAAAGATGATAAAGTTTGCACTTGATTTGAATGTTATTAATTTATGCTTTATTTTGTTTTCCCTCATTTACTTCTTGTGATCTATGTTGGAAATAGAAACTTATATAGCATGATTGAACACACCTTAAATCTTAACTGAAGCTGATTGCCTAACCTGATGATTGTTGTCAGATTGATCTAGGAATACCATGTTAGAACACTCTGTTTTCTTATTCTCTCCAATTTAAACAATTTTACACAAGTAATCTGATTGCTACTCATATTGATATCAAGCAATTATATATATATATATATATATATATATATACAGGTGGTTCTAAAGATCTTCCTGCTAATATGGAAGAAGGATATGGGGATAGCAATTCACTGGTTGTTTGCTTTGGGGAGATGTTGATCGATTTTGTCCCAACAGTTGGAGGGGTTTCACTAGCTGAAGCAACTGCTTTCAAGAAGGCTCCTGGCGGTGCTCCTGCCAATGTGGCTGTTGGCATATCAAGGCTAGGAGGGTCATCAGCTTTTGTTGGCAAGGTGTGTTAATATCTTTGTTTCATCACATGACATTCACTTGGATGACTCTATGACACTTTTTGGTTCCTTGTTTGGACAGAAAATTGCTTTCTTGCCCTTTATATGATTTGCATGTTAACTTTTTGAGGATAACTTCCAATTTACTTTTGACAAGTTGACTCAACTCCCGTTCTCTCTCCCAACCCCAGAACAAAAAGCAACATGTACTAATTGTTTGTTGACCTGGCAAATGGAATATGATTGTGTTTTCCATTTTGCTCCAGTGACCTTTTGATTTGATCACTCCAGAACTGATTTAGACAATATCTTTGTATGCAAAATTGGGATTCTAACATTGATTATCTTATAACTTTGTGTATCTTCTTAGGACCTTATTGAATTATTCACAATTTTTATCACTTCTGTTACTCTCAGATTTAACTAGATGACATGCAATCTGGGCAACATGGCACTTTGTTAGTCCCAGCTCCCTGCTTCCATTGCATAAAATCTATCCTCTGCTTTTCTATGTGCTGTGAACAATTTTGGTAGCAATTGTATCTTGTTTTTACTTAGTTATTGTTACAGTTCCAAATTCTGTCATCTGTATCACAGGTCGGCAATGATGAATTTGGTTACATGTTGGGTGACATTTTAAAACAGAACAATGTCAACACCTCTGGTGTACGGTATGATTCCACTGCAAGGACTGCCTTGGCATTTGTTACACTCAGAGATGATGGTGAGCGTGAATTCTTGTTTTTTCGTCATCCAAGTGCTGATATGCTACTTTGCGAATCAGAACTTGATACAAACCTCATTAAGCAGGTCTTTTTCTCCCTTGTTTAATTAAGAAATATAACTGTACATTTATTGATTCTAGCAGATATTTTATACGTTTGAAAATCATTAATTTTCAAATTATACTTGATTACAGGCAACCATCTTCCACTATGGTTCAATTAGTTTAATTTCAGAACCATGCAGATCAGCTCATCTTGCGGCCATGAGTGTGGCCAAAGAGTCTGGTAGCATCCTCTCTTATGATCCAAATTTGAGATTGGCACTATGGCCATCAGAAGAGGCTGCTCGGGAGGGCATAATGAGTATATGGGATCAAGCAGATATTATTAAGGTACAATTTGAAACAATATATTCATGTATAAAAATGATTTTTATGCTGCATCGGTGCGTGGCTCCTTCACATTGCAACAGCCATTCTGGAAGAATTCAGTCATATTTGTGGTTATCTTATGAATTTGCAGATTAGTGAGGATGAAATTACATTCTTAACTGGAGGTGATGATCATAATGATGATAAGGTGGTGTTAAAGAAGCTGTTTCATCCTAATCTCAAACTTTTGGTTGTTACTGAAGGGCCAAACGGTTGTCGATATTACACTAAGGTAAGATACTGATTTTTTACTATTATTTGATGTTAGGACTTAAAGTGTTCAAATTAGAAACATTTTTGTACTTTTGGTAGAAGCGTTCCGTTGGAAACGTAATTCCCTAAAACCTATTTCACTCATCATTTCTGGACTGTTTTTTGTTAGTAATGACGATTGATTTACATTAATGGTAGTTTATGCAAATTGATTTGGTCTCAACTGAATATAGTAACACTTCAAAACTCAATGGTCTTTAATCTCCAAATTTTGTCAATGTGGTGATGCCTAGTAATAAAGTAACTCTGCTACAGCAGTTTGCATAAAGTTCCATTCACAGGATGTAAATGGTTTCCCAAGCTATTGCTTAAGTTAATTCTGAGGATATTTCTTCAGAATTGTAGTTTTTATCTGCTCTGTACTCTTTTACTTTATCAATAAATTTTTCTTTGTTTGCCTCTCTGGAAGCCAAGGGTCTGCCAAAATTGAAAAAACAAAAATCTAATTCAAATGATTGAGTTAAATTATTAATCAGTTATACGTAATTGACATGAACCAAAACCTTGTGCAGGAATTCAAAGGCCGGGTTCCGGGTGTTAAAACTAAAGCTGTTGACACAACTGGTGCCGGTGATGCATTTGTCAGTGGAATACTTAATTGCTTAGCTTCTGATCAAAACCTATTTAAGGTACCTATAATCATAACTTGAATTGAAGAAAATCATGCCGTCGCATATGTTTCACCATTGCTCAATTACAAACTTCGCATAATATAGTTCTGCATAATTTCTAGCAGAGCTTTATGGATGTGATATAATATTTATGTTTTTCTGCTCTGAAAACAATGCAAGTACTGTTAAAAGAGGTTTTCAGGCATCATTCTGAAGTAATATGATTGAAGAAAGTTATATTTGCTCACACATTGTAGTGCTTTTCTTCTATGCATGCATACACCATTTGAAAAATTCAATATCCCTGATAAAGCCAATTAGTTGATCGGCCTTGCTCTTTTACCTTTCTTCTTGGCTGTTGGAATTTGTTCAAATATAAAACATACTAGCCCTGCTTATTCTATCAGATTCGTAGGAGTTTTGAAGATTTCCATAAACATCTTCAACGATAGTACCTAGGTATAGCCATTACTCTCATCAATATATACTTATGCCATTTCAGCAGATAACATACCGGAAAACAGAAATATCAATTGATAATGGGAATTTTCTTGGCCCAAAAGAGATTTTAATTTCAATTATTTATTTTCTAATGACAGAATGAGGAACTGTTAAGGGAAGCTCTACTATTTGCAAATGCCTGTGGCGCCCTCACGGTGACAGAGAGAGGTGCAATTCCTGCTCTGCCTACAGAAGCGGCTGTCCTGGAGCTCATACGTTCTGTTGCCTCCTCATAAAAGCACCGGACAGGAATTTAATTCTTTGTACCGTTTCTTTTGTTATTGTATCAAATTGTTGTAATATGAGCTTCGATAGCAGAAGCAATTTCTCTTTTCTCTAAGAAAGTTACTCGGCATATTTACACTGAAGTGTTCTAGATGCTCGAATTATCAATAAAATTAGTACACCATTTTAATTAGCAGAAGGAACACAGATATGGTCTTGTCTAAGAACACTCTAACATGAAGTCACTGTATGTCAAATATTAGATGACAAGTAACTGAGCTTGGAAGAGATTGAAGTTCGCTTGGAGGATGGTATGTCTGTCATCTCATTGGCTTTCTATCACGTACTTTACATGTGCATCCACTTGCACTTACCGTCAATATCATCCAAAGGGCAAATTAGGTATTACGAAAAATGCTTGACTAAACTCGTCGAAGCCGAGTTCACCCGAAATGACAGCCTTCGGAATCAGAAACCGATATATCGCGTCACTCATCATTTCAATCTTTCGATGGGCAATTAGCGCGTATTGGCTATATGCCCCATCAAAATATAAACACGAGAATTTCACCTCTTGCTTGATCCATCAAGGAAAACGAAACGAAAACAGAGCAAAAGATCGCCGTAGAAATGAAGTGAAAAACTGTTGACTTGGTGTTTATAATTTCATCAGAGAAATCAAAAGCATTTTTTTTTTAATTGGGATTTTAAATTATCAACAAAAAAATGGCTTCTAATCCTTCTCTTCAACCTGAAATCGGACCCGATGGTGTCCCACGAGAAGCTCCTGTCATCGCCTACACCGAGAAGGTCAGTCTATCTATATGTGTATTTATTTTTGTTTCTCTTTTTTTTTTTTTAATAATTATTAATGTGTTATGATTTTGTGTCTTTGATTCAGCTAATTTTGGAAGAGCAGCTTCAATTGAAGAAGTACGTTCTCATTTTTTTTTTTTAATTTTATATATAGATCTGTTGCTGTTTATGTATTACAAATGTATATATTCTTTGTAATGCTTTTGTAATTTGGTGTTTTCCTAATGAAATGTTTAGGTGCTGGCCATTTAATTCAATATATAAACAGATATAATTTGTTTCAATTCTGTATTAAGTTAGACTGCAATGTACTTAATTTGTTAGAGCTCTTGGTTTATTTTAAGTGAGTGTTCTAATGTTCAAAGGTTTTTACAAGTAAAAGAGATTTTTTTCCCTTTTCTGATTTGTTAAAGTCTTCTTAGTTATTGAAGATTATTAGATCAAGAGAAATGAAGATGATGTGTAGTCTTTTGTTGGGATATTTAATGGTGGTGATGGTGAGTGTGTGGGTGGGTTGATTAGATGTCTTACAATCAAAGGTGCTGTGTTGAACATTGTTTATGATTTTCTGAAATGCAGCCTATTTAAATAACTATATTCATGTTTCTCCCTTTTTTATATTTGTTAGTATATTTTTTAATTTATTTGTGAAGAAAAATTGGTACTGGTAAGTAGTAATTGGAGTTGGTTGTAACTTGATGATATTCGTAGGTGTTGTTGGTTGTGATCATGTGGTGGGTAGTTGATGGTGTTAGGATATGTAGAGCATACTGGACATGCCAGAGGTAGCCTAAGATTATTGAAGGTAGTGGTAATGGTGGTGTTGATTATTTGGTGGTGTTTTTGGCAGGACTGGGGGCGATGTTGTTGAAAGTATGATGAAATGACAACAAGATGGCAGGATGTTATGAAGGTGACAGTGGCGGGCGGTGTGTTTTGGGTGGTTAGATATTTTTCTTGTCATTGGCCTTAATTCATAGCATGAGTTATGTTTTTTGTTTTATAAAGGAATTTTTTTTTTTTTGAGTTAATCTGGTTGCTAGGAATCATTGGCCGTTTAGAAATTCAATTCTCAAAAGTTTAAATCATTTTGCATTCATAGGTTCAATTGCTAGTGTGTTGGATAACTCTTACTCCTGTCTGTACCTTATGCATCTTTTGCTAAAGTCATGTCCCTCGATTTTCTATCTTTCTTTCTTCTGATGATTTGTGGAATATCTTGCACAATCTTCTATGATACTTCTTTTCAGATACATTGAGGAAAATTATTTGAAAATACATGATGTTGAAAAAGAATTGGCAAATCTTATGATGGAGATGAAACTCACAGCTGGGCCCAAAAAAGCAGGTTGGTAAATGATGTTATTATTGAAAGTTGCTGCTTTAGGAACTTTTTCTTCATTAATTTGTATAGTTGAGTCACTCTGCCATTGCTGTGATGTTTGGCACTCTTAAGCACTTGAATACATGAGAAAGAAAATAGAAATGTCAACTGAGAGAATTTGCGCTGCCAAGCAGAAGGAAGAACAAGCACGAAAGGTTTGTCCCTCCTGATTAAACTCTAGCTTATGTTATAGTCAAAAATATATTCCACCCTTTAGCATGTCTTTGCTAGTGGCGAGAGATTCTGATATTTGTATAAACTCAAGAAATTATGGTTATGTTGAAATTTTTTGGCTCTAAGTTGGCTTATTTTTGCTACATATAGGATTGCAATGGGTGGAATTATAATCTGAAACATAATCAATGTAGTTTATATTACACAGATCCATATTTTTTTCTTTTTGATAAATAGTGCATTCATATAATGTCCATGTAGTTAGATTTGCTTTCTGCATCCAGAGTTCTTTTGTAGAACTGAACATCTGTATTCCACCATAAAGCAGTTTTGATCTGAGAAGGGGGTTTACTATTTGAGGTCACGGTTTTCTCTATTTTCACTTTACTGCAGGAGTGGGAAGCAGCATCAAAGGCTGTGAACGATGAAGAAGCAATTAAACAGAAGTTATGTGAAGATCTAAACAATCTGGTATATATATGAGCTAAATGTTGATGCAAAATGTCTCAACTTTGTGGGTTATACTTCTAACGCTATTATGCATGATAGGTTCAAGAAAGCAGTAACGCTCAGTTCTCTAGACTTGAGGAATTGAAAAGACGATTGGAAGCTTTGAACCCGAGTAGAGCATCCACTTCTTCTCCTGTTGTAAGCTCTCTTTCCATTTATATTGTCACTTTGATATCTCTATTAGTTCATTACTTGGATGGAACTCCCGTGGTTAACTGTTTTGTGGATTTTCCATCATCTTACATTGGTTAGTTTTTAATGCATTACCTTCTTTGCATCATCCTGTGTGTGTATAAGTTTAATGTGACATTCTGCAACCAGCTATGGCAATAAGCATTGTCCGCCTTATGAGAAAAAAGAGATTTTATTGTGACTTCGGGACTCGAATATTTTCTTTTATTATTTCATTCATGATTTACTGACGTTTGCTTTATTGATCTGCAAGATAGGCATCTCTTTGTTATCATTGTGCAAGAATATATTGCTTAATTTAACAACTTTCAGTAGTTTCCCTCTCTCTCTTTCTTCCTTTTAAGTTAACCTTTTTCTCGTAATTTAACATGCTGTTATCCTCCTTTGAACTGACCCAAACCCAAGCACAAAGGGAAAAAGTGCCACTTCATCTAATGACATTCTCACCTGGCAACAGATTTCCATTGTCTTGTTGGTGTTATGCTTTTCCAGTTGTAATGGAACTTCACATTTAATTATCATTTTATTAGAAAGATGTTGAGATTTTGGACTTGGATTTATCTTTAGGATGGGAGACTAATTGGACCTGCACAGATCAGTCTAGCTCCAAACACTTCTTCAGCCCCTATGTCAGAACCAAGTTCCGGAGTCACTAAAAATGCTTCATACAATCAAGGAGATGGTGGAACTGCTGTAGTTACAAATGGGGACAATCATCATCCTACTGTCGATGGAGAAATAAAAGGGAAGAAGAAAACCCACTTTCAAGGACGAGGAAAGGGACTTGGGGTTGTGCCTAAGGGTAGAGGATCTGCAGCACCCGGTTGGACAGGTGCTGGATTTGATGTCGATGGTAGGCATTAGAGCAAATTATCGGGTTCTGTTTTCTATGTTGAACCCATGGTGCAAGTAGACAGAAGTTTTGCTTATTCGTTTGGTATATTCTTTCGTCCGTCCTATTCACTTTATTGTCAGCTGATGGTTTTTTTTTTTCCTCATATTCATTTAATTGCGTATAGCTTGTTGATATAAAAAAAATGCTGCCTGAGTATTAACTTAAATGTTCTCAATAGTATATTTCAAGCAAAAAATCGTCCAAAAATACATTTCATTTTTATGTTCCTTATCATTTTTTATTGAATATTTGACCTGAATCACCAAGTCCAGTTATTTCCTTTTCCAGCAAATATATCAAAATGTTACAGGTGCAAGGGTTAGATAAACCTGACTTTAATATCGCTAAGATTTTGCCATTCATGGAAAATCTCTTTGGTAATCATAAACTTCTCACCAGGGAGTGGGGGATCTTCTTGGCAATTAACCTCCAGATTGCATCTATTTTTGTTAAATCTTTATCAAAATGTTTTCACTATAAATCATTTTACGGCTGCTGTGCCTTTTGCACTTCCCAGCTTTTTTGAAGCAAAGCCCTTTTCTTAAGAAAAGAATTATTTTCTTTCTGAGTGAGTAGAGAACCAGTCAAGATGGGGGAGGGAAATATCTTGTGCTCTCTTTTGTATTATTTGGGGTTTAGAGTTCTGTTTCCAGATTCTTATACTTAATTCTATTTAATAGTTCATGTACTTTAGTTATCCTGTAGTGTGACCTTGACAAAACAATGTCCAGACAGGCCTTTTAGCCCTTGATCTACTTATTTTAGTATCCTTGTAAGATTCCAATATTCATTTTGATGTGCAACTTCTTTGTAGATAGTATTAGGGCGTGTTTGGACGTAACATCAACATTCATTTTAATTGAAGATATCAACAATAAAATTGTTTCAAAAATACCAAAGACAGTCAAAAGAGTTCAATACCTTGAACTCTTTCTGGTACAATCAAAGAATCTTTGCGCATGACCTGCTTGTAGTGGTTGGTGTTAGCTAGTGTCCCGTATCCTTGTGTCTATTTCTGCTTTAGACGGTTACACTTACATATGCTTGCTTGTACTACGTAAAACGTGATTGATTGACCCTTTCATTTTTATATATGCTGTCTTGTTATAAGATTCTGTCTCCACATTTTATTCTGTCTATAAGAAGCATCTTTACCTGTTTCAAAATATAGAACATATACTTTTTCAAATTCAAAATTTGAATGTTTGCAGTTCATTTTTCCCCACCAACTTAAACGTCCAGAGAGGTGCAAATGATAACAACAATGGGCTTTTTTACTGAGTTTTTTTCAAGGTAGCAACGAGAAATTACCTGATCAAGGAAACTGTTTGTCTCATGTCACTTGCTTGGTAAGGAAATTGGATTTATTTTATAGTGAACATGATTTTTCAGTTTTATGTAACTTTTGGTGAAATTTGTTTGGAATATTCTGATAGCATGATAAAATAAACATCAAATGAGACACTGGAGAGATTTAAGTGCTGGCTTGGCAGTGCTCTACGGACTGAATAGGTTTGATTTTGGTTGGTTGGTCAAGCTGGTGGTCTAGTTAATTGAAAATTATAGAAATGGAAAAAATTGTAGCTGAGAGAGAATTGTACGAATAGAGTAATTGAAAGTTATTAGTTGCAGTTGAAAGCATTCAAATAGCTAATAGATTAGATGCAGATGACTCAGATTGCAA
Organism: Cedrela odorata; assembly: GCA_035584115.1. Lineage (NCBI taxonomy): Eukaryota > Viridiplantae > Streptophyta > Magnoliopsida > Sapindales > Meliaceae > Cedrela > Cedrela odorata. The sequence goes on from JAXCLQ010000015.1 coordinate 10,970,818, forward strand.
TTGATAGCCTAGCCTATTCAGACCTGTTGCTGTTGGGATGTGATTAATCTTCTGCCACATAGTTATTGAGTTGTTGAATTTCTTGTCACTCAGTATTTAGTAATCAAGTGCAATAATTCATGTTCCAAAACTATCATCAAAGCTAAATAAATAAAGAATGCTCATTTAACCAATGGTTGGCCTTGTACTAGTAAGAGTGAATGCAAGATGAGATGAAAATCTATTTATTATAAAATTATCTTATTTCAATTGATGTGTAACTTTCAAGTTCTAGTATATTGGGAGATTATTTTCGGTCTTAATCTAAAATAAAGTGGAATCTCAAGTGAAGGTTGTGTTAAACTGTTAAGGGTGTGTTTAAGGATTTTGGTGTTTGAAATTGTTGGGAAGTGTGGCCGATCTAGGCACTGAAAAAACTGGGAAACAAATGTGTGGCCAACTTTTACATCGTTATCCACGTGCATTAAAGACTTAAGAAGAGGAGGATGGCGAGGTTCAGAATTGTATTGGAATTACGTAGACAACTGGTGGGTCAAGTTTCAGTGTCATCATATAATTTTCCATTGTAGACTTGATCATTATAACTATTGGCAGCTACTTACTCTCTCGTTTATTAAGACTACTTGGCAGTAAAAACCCACAACATACTTCAACTCAAAACTTTCTCCTTAATTATTTGCGACAGTTTAGAGAATCAAAAGAAATAACCTGAACCCAAAATACTACACATTTTGATGTTAAAATATCAGTGTTAGGGGTGTAAATTACTATATAGATGCTAATGCAAAATGATATGCTTCTCATTTTACCCTTACCACCATTAGGACCACTTATCTCTTCCGTCTCCCAAAGGACACATAGAGACTTGAATTACAGCGTCTAGGACATGCCGAAAAGACTGGTTGGTTGACCTATAAAAAATATAAAGAAACGAAAGAAGAAGAAATATTTGAAGCCATGGGTGGGTGTGGTCCTTCTGTTGCTGTAAGGTGAACGACGACAAGCCTTCGGATTTGATCAAGTGGGATTTTATTATTATGCATTGATATTATAGATAGAGAGGCTCCTCGAGTATTATTTTGTCCAGAAATTTACGTATCTCTGTCGGGAAAAAACTGTACACACACTGTATAGCCAATCCTCATTGTCATTGGGGTCCTCCAATTTCATAATTTTAAGGACATATTCACATCAGTGTAGGTCACTATTTTTCACAGATATAAGATTTTACATGCAATGCAAGAAATTAAAAAAAAAAAAAAACATTGCGATTTTCATGATATTCCCATTTCCCATCATTGAAATCACTTAATCCCGTGGTTTGAAATGCATGCCTTGGAGAATGGATAATATTTTCACTCCTTCCAAACAAGGGAACTGTGTGGTGTGTGTGGTGGTGCGGGGGTGGTGTGAAATAAGTCGATTTCTCAATGATGAGGACAAGAAGTTTGGAAAAAAAATTCTTCTTACTATTCTCTGTTGTTGGCAGCCAAGTTGTCGACATTGCAGCTAATGGTCCAATATGCAACGCCTGCATCACTTGAAAGCCCTAGAATCACAGTGTGTGTATATACATGTCTATTTTGAAATACCAAGATATCTTTCATGCCAAAGCAAATCAATATGAAGAATATTGCCATTATTAAACGGAAGCACAAATGAAATTTCAACAATTTGAAAGCGGCCCAAACTCAACCCTAATTTTGGTAACTTAACACTTTGGGTTGGGTTGATAGCTCAGGTCTTAACAACCCAAGGCCAAGCCAAACCAGGGTCCAGCCTTGCAACCCAAGTTAGTGGGGGTGGACAAATACAAGGAGTCTAGCTAAGCAAACCATATTCAAATTTTGATGAGTCTCGTTGAAAATATAATTTTTTTTTAAGAGTAAGAAACAGAGGATAAGACGTCATATTTTATCCCAGGAGGGTCACATTGCAGATCCCCAACAAAACCCACCTCGTACTTCAAACCTCAGGGTGAGGGTTATCACATTGTAATGTAAACTGAGCACAACGAGAGAAAATACAGAAAAGGGAAAGTGAAAGAGACTACATATAATATAAATTCATTATTATAAAAGAGAAATTATGAAGAGAGATGCGTGGTCATTTCGTCATCCTGTTGCATTTCTTTAATAAAATTACAATTTCCAATGCAGTGAGAGTTGGTCCTTCTGGTCATGGTCTGGTAAAACTTTGGAGTGAGTGAATAGTGTGAGGTAAGTAAGATACATATTAAGATAAAAATATAAATAAAAACAAAAATTATACCATTTTTATCGTTACCATACTAACTAAATCTAAACCCACAATCACAACCATCCCTTGTGTTGTGTTGTACTTAAATTCCTGAAATCAAATGTGCTTTATGGATCCGGTTTTTCCGCTTCCTCACGAACGTCCTATAAGATTTTCAGCTTTTCTTCTTCCGCAAACTTCACTCCTTCTGTTCATCTAACTCACTAGACTATTTCTTCTTCTTCTGTCATCATCACTCTGAGTTTTCCCATTTTTAAGAGTTAGAGGGCTTTTTCTACACATTCTTTCTTGTTTTTCTCCAAGGAAAAAGAGAATCAGAACCACAAGTTTCTTGGCAGATATGGGCAAAGAATGGTATTGGGGAAGTAGCAAATCCTCCAACTCCAAAAGAGGAGGAGAGAAAGATACTACTCATAGTACTACTACTAGTACTACTCATCCTTCTGGTTGCATTAGTGCTGTCTTTCAGTTCTTTGATTTTCATCATTTCCAGTTTCCTTTGCACCCACACCAATCTTCTTTCAAACCCACCAACTCTTGCCTCCCCGAGGACCACAGTATTCTCAAAGGTTTATCTCTATAGCTCTCTCACATTTGAAATTTAAACTCATGTTTCTTCTTTGTTTAATCATCTCTCTTCTGTGTATATATGTAATTCAGGGATAGAAGCACCAAGGAATAGCTTGGAATTGGAGGAGACTCCATTGTCTACAACCAGTTTATTAAAAGAAGAAGAAGAAGAAGAAGAAGAAGAA
>JAXCLQ010000015.1:10992386-11020896 GCA_035584115.1 Cedrela odorata
TTATCAAGGTCATCTTACAAATAAATACACACACATGCACATGCACATACACATACGCCCATATTTACTTTTTATATAATATCAATTATAATAAAATTTACATTATTATAGTTTATGTTTGTATTTTTTTAAGATATTTTATTATTTATCTAACATTTAAAATAAGGATATAATGGTAAAAATATTGATTTTCATATGTATTTTTCTTGAAAAAATAAATATTCAAATTGTAAAACCAACCTTTTTACCAACAAATCTTTTAAATTCATACATTGAGTTGTATCCATATTTCATACTAATTTAAATTCACTAAAAAATAAATATTACCTAACTTTTATGATACTAAATTTAAACAATAAATATAAGAATATGTAACTTAACACTGAAATATATTCTAAGTCTTTTTGTTTTTAAAAATGTGAATATATATATATATATATATAAAATTGTAGGGACTTGGATGATAAAAATTTACTTGTTTGTTTGAAATGTACAATTATAAAATTTTGTAGTTATACAGTCATATAATTATATAGGTACAGTCGTACTTGGCTACAACTATGTAATTACACATTATTATATTTGATAGTACACTGTGTAATTCTATAATTTAATTATAAAATTAACTATTTTAAATATAAAAATAGTATGAAAATAAAATTTAATTACTAATGAATTATTAAAACTAAAAAAATATATATATTATAGACTCAAAAAATACAATATAATTTTTCTATACATTATATAAATAGTATATACTTAAAATAGATATTATATATAATAAATACATAATACATGTTTAAAATATTTAATCAAAATATATAATATATTCCCAAGTTCATTAATCATAAACTCAATTAAAATTTATCAATCAACAAAGAGTTATCAAATAACATTTATGATCATAAAAGTATAAGAGTTAAATATATAATCGATAAATGTAATTATCAGTTTGTAAAACAAAATAAAAAAATAAGTCAAATATGTTATGCAATTATATCTAATTGCTCTAACATTTCACATTTGATCAGTTATTCTATCTCTAAGATCACCCATATCTATTTGTCAACATACGTTGGTGTTTCACCAAGTTCATAATCATTATTTGAATCAATATAATCTAAATTATCATAATCTTTTAATTCTCTTCCCATGTCTTCTTCAAAGTATGTATCATTCCAATTCCACTTACGATTGAAGTTATAAAGTATACAACATGTTAAAATATAATGCTTTAACAAAAAAAAGAAGATATATATGCATATACGACAGATGCGTTAACAAAGAAACAAATATATATACATACATATACACACACACATACATATTATATATATTTATATATGCATACACGATAGAGGTGTTAATAAAGAAAAAAAATATATATATATATATATACATATATATTATAAAGAATTTAATAAAGAAACAAAAAAAAGATATATGCATATATAGCATAGAGGTGTTGACAATATACAATACAGAGTTGTTAACAAAGAAAAGATAAAGAAAATTTGCATGAGTGTATTTAGATCGTTGTTGATGTGAAAAATTTTGGAGGGTAGGTAAAAGACGGTGCAATAAAAGAAAAAGAAAAGTTAATATAGAAAAATTTTAAGGACAATTAGAAATATGAAAAAATATATTTTTTATAATTATAAAAATTAAAATAAAATAAAATTGTGTAATTACACTGTATAATTACATAAATTCTCAACCTCCTAAAAATTGAACTGTATAATTGAGGAGTGCAGTTACACTAATTATATTATTAATTGTGTAATTACGTAGTTGGATAAACATGTTAAAACTTTATAATTATACCTAATTATACAGTTTTTTAATTACAGTAATGAAATAAATATACCATAAGATATTAGAATTACTAAGTTTGTTGAGGGGATTGTAATGGGTATACCGGTAATTGTAGGTGTAGAAAATAAATTAATTTAATTGGCCAAAAATGTCATTTATTAATTGTAATTGGTTGTTTAAATAGATATTTATTAGTTGTAATTGGTTGTATAAATATAGGTGCTGGACTTGCCTTTTAGGTGAGTTGGCCCAGGTTTCTCTTTTCTTCTCTTCTGCATTTAACTAGCATGTTATGAGGAAGGTAGTAGGCCACTATGTCTATCTACCAATTAGGGTTTTCCCAATCTTTTTCCTTTGAGATCATCCACAGCTAACCTACCCTCTCTAATTTATCAATTTATTATTTAATCTTAAACAATATAATATAGTATTAGAGAATTATGTGTGACGTTTTACATGTGGAAAAATAAAAGATCATGCTTACTAGTTAATAGGGGCATATGTTACATGTGTGTTTTGAGATTGTTGTTGTTATTATAATTGCGTTTATTTTCTGTATGTTGTGTAGGTTCTAATTTATGTACAATTCTTTTGTTGATTATTAGAATAAGAAGAATTCTTTGATAGATATTATAACATTAATAATTAAAAAAGAAAAAAGAAAAAAATAATTAATAACGTTGCATTTGACATTAGCATTGAAGATAGTCATGTTAATTTATTAATTTTTCTCTCACTTTTACTTAGAAATATAAATGCGAACGAAACATCTTTTAAAACAAAACAAATTAATATTTTATGACGATATTGAATTACTCTATTGTTACGTCACTTGTGTGATTCATTAAAGGGAGTTTTTAGAAATTGATATTTTATGACGATATTGAATATATTCTCACACAAGTTTATAACAAATGGGAGACATGTAGAATAACTTTTATAAGCACATGTTCTCCTTAGTATAAAATTTTGTTTTACGTTTTAAAATATATCATCGTGGTCTGATCACTTTTATACCATAACTAATTAGTTTTCACATTTTCTTGTTCCTCTTTAATATACTCCTATAATCACTTCTTCACACCCTCAAATGCAATCTTTTTAAGTAGTTTTAATATACATGATGCCATGTATAATTAAGAATGTAGTTAAGATAATATAAATTATAGTTTAGCTTGAGTATCCAAATAGGTTAGCATGAGTTTCAATTAAAATAGAATTTTGTATAATTTATTTATTTCTAACTCAATCCAATCCTTGTATGTTATTGGTGTTGGTTTACTCCAATTTACATTTCTAAACTCATATATATTCTCTAAATATTATGTTTCAAAGTTTTTCTACATTAAGTTTGATAATCAATTGCCAACTCTTCCATTATATAGTGATGAAGCAATTAATGTGAGTAGAGGGAGAGTTAAGATGCTTATTTCTCTACCCAAAATTGGGTTTCCAACAATTTTATGAATTACAAAGTTTGGTTATATAGATACAAAATTAATGCCATTAATCATTAATGTAATGTAGTTGAATTGATTTTCTAAACCGAACTTTGTAACTAATTCACAAAATTGTTGAATTTTGAGCAACTAATTAAAGACATGAAGAAGACTGAAAAACCAATTGACCCAAAATTTATAATCACGTGACACGATATGCATTAATTTGCTCAATCTTCTTTCCATGGTGAATTCCTTTTCGTGCTGTTTTTTTTTTCTTCAACCTCCATTTTAATTCATTAACATTATTGACTAGCATCAATCCATTTAATCAGCTACAGCAATTGGCACATGTTGTTTGATTAGATTAATGGATTTTACTTGTTAAAAATTCTTTGAAGGGGTGATTAGGTCATTTAATAAGGATAAGGGGTTTATGTGATGCAAATAGAATACTACGTACCATTTTGAAAAATAAAAAATTATAGGGATCCATATGGTATTATCCCATTGTAAAAGACGGATGGTGGGCCGGACAGTGGAATCGTCTGTGTTTGGTAAAAACAATTTAGACAAAAACACAGAATAAGAAGAGTTGTTGTATCGTATGGCGGAGACAGGAACGGGAATCGGAACAGAAATAGGAACAAAGAAGAGAAAAATGAGCGAGAGAAGAAAAGCTGATACCAAGAAATCAACAACAAACAAGTGGCCTATTATTAAACCCAAACAAAACCTTCAGATTTCTCGTCTTAAAGACACAGATCTATTTACTGTACGTTCCCGATTCCAAATTCTCAACGATTCCTTTTCTGTTTTGCTTTTTTTTTTTTTGGGCATATTTATCTCTCTGTTCTACGGTTTATGTAGAATTATTTGTCTGTCGTTTCATTTTCTTCCCACGTTTGTAGTTCCTTTAGTTTTGCTCTGCTGTGGGTAGTATGCGAAGGTTGATTTTTTTTTTTTTATTTACAAAAAAGAAATTAATTTTCGCAATGTAAAAATGTTACCTTAATTGTCGTCAATTTTGATAATATCGGTTGCATCCTCTTTAAATTTTGAGTGCTGCGGTGAATTCTCTGTTGTAGTTTCATTTTTGAGGTAATTTTGCACGTGGGTTCTTGTTATTGTGCTGGGGAAAAATTTGGAAATGAAGCAAGCTACTTGTAGATATAGCTTTGTTAGGCTCTTGTCAATGATTGTTGGTAGATTGACAAGCTTAGACTGTGTTTGCTCGTACTCGCTGACTTTGAACTTGAGTATGATCTTAGTTTTGCAAGATGATTTTGCATCCATGGTAGTTTCTTGTACAACTAAGGAAGGATGACACGGACAAGCATGCTCAGATCTTTTGTGAAATAGCCGCATAGGCATATTGAGAAACAGAAATATTCACATAGGGAGTGCAGCTGCAATATGGAGATGGATGGTTGTAGGGATAGAAATGATAGGAGATGAACGTATTTATATATAGGTAGGGGATCATTCATCGGATGTGAAGAGAATGACAGGAGTTTGGTCATATGCACAGATGTTTTATACACTAAGAAGAATTAGCAAATGATGTTGAGGTTGAAGGTGTGGAGAGAATAAATTAGGTGGAGATTGTGATACTGGAAAGATTTCAAGGTTGGATGTCAAGTAAAATTAGGGGAATCAAAGTTAAATATGGTTCTAGGTGAAGTGAATGATGAGGAAATTGACTTGTTGAGTGGTGAATCATGTGGCATTTGCCCTTATAGATTAATGTTTATCTTCATGTAGGCATGAGTGACTGTATTGGATATATGGCTTATTTAAATTACATAAAAGAATATTTTCTTTTCAATTTTTCAGTTCTAAGAGTTTTGTGTTTATGACATTCAGGTGCAAAATTTCTTCACATCTGTTGAATCAAAGGGGTTTGTCAAAACTGCTGAATCATTAGGTTTTGTTCACCAAGGGAGTCTTGGCCCGTTAAAAGGTGAAGCTTATAGAGATAACGATAGAATTTCTGTAAATGATCCTGTTCTTGCAGAGGCAATATGGGAGTCAGGACTTAGCAAATTATTTACTGATATTAAAATTCGGGGGAAGGTTGCGGTTGGCTTGAATCCAAATATCAGATTCTACAGGTTCATTGAATTTTCTTCCCTGTCAATTTGAACTCATTTTTTCACATGGATTCATAATATAAGTACTGGACTAGCTAGCATGCTAATCAGCGTAGTACTGCAAACTAGTACACAGAGGATTTGTATAACCATACAGGGTTTATTCACATGTCATAAACCATCTGTACTCTGAGTTGGGGATAATCTTGATCAGCTTATTATTTAATTTATTTTGGATTTGATTCTTAGAGGCATTTTTGTCAAATAGAATTTTCCATTATGAGCTGCTTATGTAACCTCTGAAGTGTTGTTACCACCAGTTTTGAATTCTTTTGATTTTCAGGATATGATGTGTTCTATATTTCAGGTATAAGGTAGGTCAGCGCTTTGGAAAGCATATTGATGAAAGTGTCAATCTTGGAGATGGAAAGCACACCCATTATACTTTGTTAATATATTTGAGTGGTGGTTTTAAAGCCAAGGCTAAAAATGATCTGAGTAATCCCTATGATTCTTCCTTGGAGCCTTTAGTTGGAGGAGAGACTTGCTTCTATGGTTCAAGGAATAATCTTGTGGCTGAGGTAAATTCTTTTTCTGTATTTGCTTTTCCTTTTATCCTTCCCCTGTATCATTTGTTATACAAGCAAAACCATTTTGATCTTTTCTTTCCTATTTAGACTAGCTTTAGTAGTGCAGTTGCACTTTTTGGAATATAAATTGTCTATTTATGCAATTCAAACTCTGTAGGTGGCTCCTACTGAAGGAATGGCTCTATTACACATTCATGGTGACAAGTGTATGTTGCACGAAGCTCGGAATGTTACTAAGGGTGTCAAGTACATCTTCCGTTCTGATGTAGTTTTTGCTTGAAGACTCGCAATTAGAAAGTCAAGCAGGCTTGGCCATTTTTTCACTATAAGTGTCCATCCTCTTTTCATAATTTTTGTTGAACACTTTTTGTAACCAGATTAGCAAACTTTGATTTGGTGTTTCCAATACAGATTTAGTTTTCGAGTTACTGGTAACATAACCTCTGAACAAGTTGCAGTTCGATGGTGTTGAATTTGTGCAACTCAACAGTCAACACAAATAGAGCAACCTCAATTTCCCTCTCTAAATGCCACGATCTTTGAGGCCCTGAAGAATGTTTCTGGTCTTGATTGTTCGTGTAGATGCTGTGTGCTGTCCAACAATTGACTTTCGCTATGTACTCTTATTACATGCATTTTCAAACACTGTTGCTACCATGTTGGAAAGTGATACAAATTTCTATATTCATCCCTGTATCACAACTGTCACTAACCTGTACTCTACGAATAACATGGTTTTCCTTTTTAAGGTAAAGTATACAATGCTTCAATCTCGAGTTCCTATATATTGATTCTACTATGCTCAAGTTTGAAGCAAAGTTTCTCCATATAGATTGTGAGATAATAAAATTGGGGATGACTTGCATTAATTTCAGTAAATGGTTCTTAGCGGCTCCTGTTTGACATATTATTTAACAGAGTGATAATATTTTAGAATCTGGCACTTTATAAAATTTCCTATTGCTCAGTTCCACCAGACCAGATTGCAATTGGCACAAGATCGATTTTTTTTTTTCGTAGCAATGAAAATGCCATTGAAGAAACGAACTTGCTATAAGTTAGAGTTGGCAAACATGAAGTATTTATCTTTAATTTCTTTTATTCCAACTTGGGTGCTAGGCTATCATGCTCCAGTCATGGAATAAGATGAATGCAAACGAAAAAAATGACCGAGCCAGTAAAGGTTTGAAGTTTCTGCTTTTAGCTGTTCATGGAAGTATAGAGTTACGTAACATGTGGATGTAAAAGAAAGAGAATTGCTAATTATTTTTCACCCACCCATGATAGACACCGCTTAAGTTTTATTAATGTCTGATGAAGTCTTTGCAGTTGCTGAACAGCTGTTCTGCTTAGTAACATAACTTAGCGGTACTGTTTGGCTGGGACATGTTCCCCGAGAATCCTATTTTTTTGATAAATGGAGGAGTCTTGCGGTGCAAATTTCTTTATACGTTGAGGGGGATTATTGTAGGAGCTAAATGCTGATGGAAGGACTGTGTAAAACACGAGTGGAGTTCTCACCTCATGCATTCCATCTTTCCAAACAATTGAGCCTGATATAATTGGCTGTTGAGTTATCTTTGCTCCGTTAACCTTCACAGTCAACGACTTCTTCTCTCCCACATCTGAAAATGAAAAGAACGGATGGCTCCACTTTGACCTTGAGTGGATAAGGCATGTAAGCGCTTGCATAGTAGGTTGAATTTGGTAGGCCTACATTTGTAACAGTCATGATCTTCTGGCCGTCTTCTATGGCTAATGAGAATGAGGGATAGTTCAGATTCCACGCCCTGCCAAGTTTTGTGTTTTTACAAACACTCTCATCACCCGAGACAATTGTTAGTGTGGTGGTGTTGTAACCCTGTTTGCAGAGGAAGTTGCTGTAATCTGCTTCGGATGCGTCCAATACTAACCCAGGATCTACTGCCTTAACTGGATTGAGATGACCAGATCCATGTGCAAATTCTTTATCATCATTCTTTTTTGGGTCCATCACATCGGCTGTTTTGAAGGAAACACAAACTCAAACTAAGTGGGAATGTTTGAGAATGATAAATATTAAGAGATTGAATTTTTCGTTCTTACCTGTTGTTATGAGTGCAGATTTGATTGCAACAAGAAACCAATTTGGATGAGTAGCCTTCAAATAAGCCGCTGCTCCACTAGCATGTGAGCAAGACATTGACGTTCCAGAAATTATGTTGTATTTAACACTTCTGTTGTCCATATCATGCCAATCTGAAGGGGAAGCAACAGTTGACCAGGCAGCAAGGATATCAATGCCTGTTGCAGTTAGATCAGGCTGATCATTTTTATCCCGTGGGATTTCATTTGTTAAGTAAATTATGTCTGAAAAAGAAAATGATGCAATGATTTCAGATATTGAGTATCTTGAGAATTTCAGGAGTGATGGGATCGGGACCTCTTGATGAAAAGGAGGCCACAGTAGGAGCAGTAATATCTTTCCAAGTTTCACTAGCCAGAATAGTAGCTATTGGATTCTGAAATGGTTTTATTCATCTCATGCATAATGAGGACGATGCTGAGAGATTTTGCTAAAATCTGGAGAGAAATGGATTTGATGATATTTTACGTAGAAGCACTGATGTATTTCAATATTCTGGGAAGTCTTCATATTTAATTAGGGTAGTTGGAAAGGGGAAGGTGAAGCCAACGTAACTGAAATATGGAGCAGGCATAATCATGCTCACTTCCCCTGCCGTGGTGATACCTAAACCATCCCAAAGAAATTCACAAAGAACAATCTTTCCTTTAAGAACAATCTTTCCTTTGACTTCCTGTGAATCCAGATCCCCTAGAAGGCAATCTCTTGAACTTAGAGATGCACTACCGGCAGAAATGTTTGCAGCATGTCCTCCCCAAATCAAGGGAAATGAAGTTCCATTGGGTTCAAAGTTATTGATGACCACTCCCCAGTGCTTTTCGAGGCAAGAAACCATCGTGTAACATCTAAGAATAAGCTGTAATGAATAGGAAACAGATATAACACTTCAAACAAGAGATTACAGCGCACCCATATTCCCAGCAATCCTTGCTGGAGGGAATCCACCTCTTGCAAGTCCTTCAGCCAGACCAAAGTAGCTAGCTCCTACCACCTTTCTACCTGTTGCAGTTGAAGCAGTGTGAGCTCCGAGTCCATCTGTGTCCCTAGAAGACTTAATGTCTCTATCCTCCTTTGGCAACCCCAACATAAGATCAAGTGAATCCCATGAAATCCCATGATCTTATTGTGTGAAGCTTTAGCTGTATGTTAGGAAGAATTGAGACAACTCCTTCCATATCTGCAACTCAATGTAATGGAAGTTAGGCGAGATATATCAGAAACAGATGTGAACCTTTTTGTACAACTTTAACAACAATATGACCTGATAACATAACTGTAAACTAGAGACTCTTTTGTAGATGCCGTTCTGCGATCAAAAGATTAAGTGCTTAACACAATGGTAGTTAGAAAGCTCTCACTTTCTGAAGTGCACATGGGAAGTCTAACTAACACTGACCTGAAGGGCCCCATTGATAAATTATTATCTCGAAAATTGTAATATAATTCATAACAATGTTATCTTGTTTATCTAAACAAAGTTAATAGTTTCCGAATTATTAATAGGACTAGCAATAAATAACATTCCAAGAACTCTCTCTAGCATTGAGTGGTGCAATGATGCCACTGGAACATCTCCCTTTGGTTTTTCTCCCGTATATACGGCATGTACCTGCATAAAATCTCTACTTGTTTAGTTTCCTCCGAGTAGGGTTATCTGTTGTTTATAAACGATCAAATGCAATAATATGTCTATGATGAGTACATCGACCAACATTATAAAAAATTTAGACTTCTAGTAGCGCAAGGGTAAACACATGCAACCTCCAACTTGTTATTGATGTATTCAAGTGCACAAGTTAATATTTACCTCCTTTCTTGAGAATGACACTTAAATACTAGAGCAGCAAATTAAACTAAAATGTTCAGAAGACACAGTAGCTGTAGTTTGGCCATATTGGTAAGATTACTTTGGTGTTTATTGGAGTTCAGTATGCAGACTATTTATAGTAAAGCTTAGTAGTTGATTTGTCCACAGCATTTCACCTGTAAACAAAGTTATCCTTTGGCTTATCTGTTTTGTGATCAAGGCCACATTTCACACATGATGTAAAATCATTTTATTTATTTAGTCATCTGTCAGGAGCAAATGTCTATTCCAGAGTCCGAAGAGTGGAGTTGTATTTTTCTTTCCCCTTGTCACCTGACAGTAACAAGTCATCTTTAAATATGAACTTTATAGTCTTTGCTGAATGTCATCACGACTAGTAATGCATACACCTTAGTAGAAAATTAAAATGGAATACAAAACTTACAAATTAACATCTTAAATTACTATGAAGTAGGGAGAGACTCATATAACTTTCATGTTACATAAAAATAATCATCTAATTGAGACAGTCAATGCCTCCCATGTATTTGCAGGACGCAATCAAGCATGTGGTCCAGAAAGTTATGCAAACATGGTATTGAGACTTGAAGAAGGTTGTTTAGGAACCAGCTGTGAAATGAATCAGGACATATATTTTGTATGCATTTAATTAGAATTAAAAAATATTCTTATCCTCAAACAGAAAGTACTTCATCTTTGTATTGGATAATTTAATTCAATTTTTTATGTAGTTATTTATTTATTTTTGAAAAATCAGATTTGGATTCTAGAATATTAGAAAAAGGTGAATGACACCCGAAGATTTAAATTATCAATAAATTAAAACACGTAAAACTTGTAGACCAATACAAAAGTCACTAAACATTTTACTAATAAAAAATAATTTACAACTAGTGATTTAGTATAATAATTTTTGTCACTCAAATATGACTCGTTCGATAAGTGCTCCACTTCGGACAGTTCAGTATTCAAAACTTTAATATCTTCTTTATTCTATGAAATCTTTAAATGACATGTTCATGATATTAGAACTCTGACTACCAATAACAATCACAACTTTTAAAAATTCTCAGTTGTATTTGAGTTAAGAATAACGGTTGTATTTATCAAAATAACATAAATAGAGAAAAATGTATTTACTAAAAAATTTTAATAAATTTCTTTTAAGAATAAATTAAAAATAAGTTACAATAATTCTCTTTAGGTTGCAATAAACTTATTTTACTTTCGGAATAAAAAAAAATGTAATTTTATAAGATTTGATGGTAAAAAATGCATTAAAAAGAAATTAAATTTTAAAAAAATTATTGATCACATAAAACTGTTCATAAATTACTGTTTATCGTTTGAGCAAAAATTAGAGTTAACTTAGCGAGTTTCCCATAAAACTTGACTACTCGAGCAAAGTCACTGTTTTCAAACTGTTTATAACACTGTTTATAAAAACTAATTCAACCTCAACTATTTAATACGGATCCTATTTTGTTTAAATACTGTTTATAAAAGAAAAAAAATTAACTCAATCTCAACTATTTTGATAATGATAAGTAACCACATTTAATTTTAATCGGGCACGAGCTAATATACGAAATGAACCTAACAATTTTTAAAATTCCTCCCTTGTGTGAAGGCTTACACGCGTCAGTCCCAGCATACATTTGGCATCCGAGTTACCTGAAGCATAAATTTAGCTTTGTCAAAAAGTGGTGCATTGCAGATCAAAATAAATGGAACATAATTCATGCCTTATAATTCAGTATGTTGTGATAAATAGAGCTTCACGTTCCAATATCCATGGAGTCACAACGAAAATACAGTATGTTGAACACAGTAGCTCATCAGATCAGCTAGAGGAGTATGAGCATAGAATAAGGGAAAAGCAAGCTTTTCCACATCCTTAGGTTAATTGACTGTCAATAACCGAAATTCACAGCTTTGGTCAGAGTCTTACTTGAACTTAGCATTTCTATCAACCTGATTGGATTTTTCTGCTGCTGAAACCAGAACATGTCTCTGAGCATCTGGCCCTTGTTTCTGTTCACAGTACTGTCGTGCATCTCGTTAAAAAGTGTTGGCTATGCCATGTAATTTCCTTGATGAAAGGAAAGTTATCAGGTCTAATCTTATCCATCGAAAAGAAATAAATCGACTTAACTCGAGCAAGTGTGATTTGATTTATAGATCTGTAATTAATTTCAATGTTAATTTTACCATGAAAATTTCAGTTGGTAAGGTCTGTTGGATGTTGTAGGAGTCCCGAGTCCAGATATCATGGTCAGCAGGTTATAAACATATAATTGGCTCTTTCTGTGTAAGAAGAATATTAGCAGAAGTTATTCTTTTGGATTTGAGTAGAGTTGTTCAAGCACTTCTAAAGAAAGAATATAATGTTATCAAAGTAAATTCACCTGAACAATATCAAAGCTCAAACTAGATTATTGAACAAATGATCACAGTAGCCAAATGGCTGGAGTACATATTTGCTTGTACAATTTTGTGACGTTATTACTGATTTATTGCTACAATGGCAGATATATCTTCATCGTGTAGGCAATATAACCTCAGTTTGTTTATCTTGGTAAATTGGATTCTCCCAAAAATTCCTTTTTTATAATACATAAAGGAATCCGTTAATTTTGATCTTCTGTTTAGTTGGGAGGGATAATTTTAGGTTAGTATATCTGGTGGGAGGACATTGTATACCACAAGTGGACTTCTCACCACATGAACTACATCTAACCAATATATGGAACCTGATATAATTGGCTCTTGAGTTATCTGTGGTCCGTTCACAGTCACGGTGAATGATTTTTCTCTCCAGTGGTTGAGACGGCTCCCCCTTAACATCAAGAGAATTTGGCATGTATATGCTGGCATAGTAGGTTGAATTTGGTGAGCCAACGTGGGTAATCGTACTAGTCAAAATGCCCACGATCTTCTGACTATCTATTATGTCTAATGAAAATGAGCGGTAATTGAGATTCCATTGCCTGTTAGATCTGGAGCCATTACCAATGATTTCATCAACTGTGATAAATCTAGGCACAGTCTTGCTGTAACCTTGCTTACAGAGGAAGTCAATGTAATCAGCCTCAGAGGCATCAAAAACTAATCCAGGATCTAGTGCCAGGTTGAGGTGACCAGATCCATAAGTAAATTCTCTGTCGTCATGCTTTCGTGGGTCCATGACATATGCTGGTTAAAAGAAAAGTGAACGAGAAAGTTCAAGAAATTTGAATAGTTGATCTATCTTTTTCTTTCTTACCTGTGGTCATGAGTGCAGATTTGACTGCAGCAGGAGACCGACTTGGGTGGATGCCTTAATGTAAGCTGCAGCTCCACTAGCATGCGGGCAAGACATTGACGTTCCAGAGATGATATTAAATTTGACACTCCTGGTGTACTTGCTATATAGACCATGCCGTAAGGATGTCCACACCAGGTGCAGTGAGATCAGGCTGATTATTTTTTATCCAAGAAAATACGAAATTCCAATTGTTAAGACAATTGTGTCAAAAAGATGCATATTTATATACATAATTTAAACCATTCACTGTGAGGCTTGCCTAAAAAATGTCAGGAGAGAAGGGGTTGGGACCTCTAGAAGAAAAGGAGACCACACTGTGAGCCACAATATCCTTCAAGGTCTCCCCTACCAGGATTGTTGCAATAGGATTACTGAAAAACTATCAATGATTTAATATCATGTTTCTTACGAAGTAATAATTTAATTTCATGTTTGCAGTGAAAAAGGGGGTGATGTTACTTACTCGGAATATCTGATGTAATCCAACACTTTGGCTATGTCTTCACAGCTGATAGCTATTGCTGGCAAGGGGAAAGAGAAGGCATAATCAATGAAAAGCTGACTAGGCATTATGACACCAACTCCACCAGCCATGAGAACTCCAGAGCCATCCGAGAGAAGAACACATATAACAATCTTTCCCTTAACTTTGCTTGAATCCAAATCCCGAGGATAGCAATCTCTTGAACCCAGAGGGATAGAATTAGCTGAGAAGTTTGCAGTATCTCCTCCCCAGATCAACGGAAATGTGGTTCCCATGAGCTCAAACTTAATGATGGTAACTCCCTACAACTCGTGCAAGTTTACGGTGAAGAAGAGAAAGAAGACATCGGAGTTCGATTAAGAAGTACAATGATTGATAGAACTAGATGAAATAAGAGGTTACAGTGAATATATTTCCGTTGCCAAGCACCAGTTGAGATACAAATTTCCTGCCAAGCACCAAAGTTCCCTGCAGAATTTGCGGTCAATATACCTGGTTTCATTGTATGGAAAGATCCAATTGCTATAGGATCTTCAAAATATTCAAGGGGAAAAAGTGACCCAATGGAAACTGATATGATATCAACTCCATTGGCAATTGCATCATCAAAAGCAGCAAGAATATCTGCAAGACCACAATCAGTTGACCAACAAACTTTGTACACAGTAAGGCGTTTACTGGGAGCTCCTCCCCTTGCAAGCCCCTCGGTCAAAACCATAGTAACTTGCTCCTGCCAACTCTCTACCAGCAGCAGTTGATGCAGTGTGAGTGCCACGTCCTTCTGAATCCCTTGGAGATTTGAGGTCTGTATCATAATAAAGATTCTCGCTGTTGTAATATCGAGCTCCAATGATCTTGCTGCAAAATTTCAACACTTCAATGAACTTGCTTTATTATGATCAAAACTTATCTGGTCATATTAGATAGATTATATTCCTCACTTGTTACAAGAATTTTTTTTTTCTCAGTTTGGCATGATCCTTTCCATTTTGCGGGAGGTGGACCAAATCCTTCATCACTAAAGCTATCTGATTCTGGCTAGATTCCTGAAAAGTTGATAAAGATAATAGGTAAATTTCAGTTAAAAAGAAATCTGAATATTGAGTCTAGCATATAGGAGCTGCAAATTCTGTACTGTTATTAGTATTGACCCGTATCTATCATTCCAATAATTACATCCCCGCCATGATGTTCTCCAACCTGGGAATGACTGAATCTCAAGTGTCGTATGAAGTTTTAGCCAAGTGTAAGTGTAATGGCCCTGGCCTATCACAAACCATTATTGTGCAGGCTCGCTTCAACTACTGAGTCACAATGGTTACAATTCAAGAGGTACTTCACAGTTCATTGGACAAAATTTGTTCCTCTGGATCCCACTTGAGAGACCTTGGTTCTGTATCTTCTTCTCTGTAAAGTTGCCTCCCCCACTTCTCGAATTCAGGACCTTTATTTTAAGAAATAATCCCTAGGAGATGTAATTGGAAGACTTAAGTCCCAATTACAAAGTCAAAAAACTATGAAGCCTTAGACTAAAGTGACCGCGAGGCTTTGCGGGCATGGACGCATTGCTACGGGGCCATCTCTTGAAGAGTTGGGATCCACAAAGTGTAAGGGTGAGAGTATTACATTGTGCCTTTTTAATGTAACGTCCCCATTGCTACGTGGTATTTTGCGGATCCCAACCTTTCAAGAGGTGGTTCCTGTAGTGATGTAGCGTTCATGCACGTAAAGCCTCATGGTCCATAAGCAAGATTTGTTCGCTTTGTCCAAGGCCTTATGACTTTGTGATTTTATGGCCTCAAGCCAAGTTGATTTATTTCCAAGAAATTCGAATTTTCTACAACTTGAACATAGGACTTAGGTCTCCTGTACGCAAGGTGAGTACTAATTCTCCTGTCACATCCTTCATCGCTAGCTTGGATTCTCCTAATTCAGTAGATGTGTTTTGAGTTACAAAATTAAAAAGCAAACCTGTGATAGACTATGTGCCCAAAACAAATAATATTCATTTGATCGTTGGATAAACAATATTTATTCGATAACATATTGTTTTTATGCCATTTTAACCTGAATTTTTTTGCTTTCTCATAGGATAGTTTAGCTGCAAACCCATTAAAGCTCCTTCCATAACTGTAAAGCAGTGGCTCTTTTGCAGCTGCTGCAGTGCATGTCAAAATTTTATGTTCCTTTAGATATATGTAATTCCAGAAATTTCACTTACCTGAAATATTTATTTCAGAAAAGCTAGAATGGCTTCTCACGGAAACCGTTACCTATCAGAACTACATTATCCCATATAATTGCTAGATTTTTTTTAAATGTTACAGAATTAAGAGTATGATTGCTAATTAGTTGTGGTGGCTTTTTTCAGCTACCTTCCAAAGAATGCTATAGCACAGAGTTATGAATTGATGCCACAGTAATGTCTCCCTAGAAGTTTTTCACCCATGTACACAACGTAAACCTGTTGACAAAATCAACTCACTTGGAACTTACAAACGTGTAATGGATCAATCAAGCAAAATTGTCTTTTTAGGTTCCATATTTTCACTCTGTTGCATGATATGATATACATATGCTTAATGTATAACTGCTACTACCAAGTACCAACGAGCATATGGTTTCTTTGAATAGGTTTTTAACGTTGATCTTATAATGTACCCCTTGACAATTCATAGAGTTTTGCATACCCAATAGATGACTCTCAAAAGAGTGTGATGTATTTGGAGCCTTGTAATTTACTCTAAGCAAGCACATTGTGAAGATTCATAATACTTTTCTTTCATGGGAATGTCAGTTCATGAAAAATGCCGCAATCAACGGGAGGTATAAAAGAGATGGCAGCAGTGACTTAGACATGTTGGGGGTATGAAGATCATGTGGGTGAGTTTGATGTCTCATGAAAATTAGTACTACATTATATATAGAGAAGCTTTCTTAGTTGGCATATTACTGACTGGCAAAGAAAAAGCAGGAGTTGTTCTTAGTTTGCATGAGGCTTGTGATCATTGTCTCGTTTCATATGGAACAAATAGTCTCTCATTTCTTTCACTTGGTCTCTTCTAGTGTGAGAAATAATTAATTTTGATAATGCAAATAGTAGAAATGTTATTTTCAGCTCTCTACATGTTTCTCATCTTTTTGGCTGCATGTATATGTGTAAAGTAAAAAAATATGTTGAAGGTAGAGTTGATAATGTCAATGCATTGTTAATTGTAAGCTGCAGGAACTTTGCTTCACAACCATTTACAGGAATTTCCTGCATTGCAAGATTTGCATATGAATGACTCATCTTTAAAGCACAAGTTTTTGCGGTGCTTCTGAAATCTCTGAGCAGTGTCATGGTAGCAAGACCTACTTATCATCTGGCCAGAAAAATTAACACACATATTATACTGATTAGATGATGTATTAATTAGCCCGCATTTCATAATTCTTTAGTAGCATGTTGCCAGCCAGTTTTTCTTTGAATTTTCCGCCTAGAAAGTCAGTGAAGTTGCTTGCTGTTTGAACCTAATTAGTTCTGGGATAGTGATAATTGACTCAAGACTGCATTTTGAAGAGATTAAAGGCTCTCTGTGCCAATTCAAAAGGTTGCCAATTCAAAAGGTAGCCTTTCTTCTTATGCTGTTGATAGTTTTATATATGCTCACAACAAACGATCTACACACAAAATTATATGGGCTTCATGATGATTTTATTTGATCTGGCCTACAGGGTTGGCAGAAGGCTAACAACCAGATGATTGAATTTCCATGTAACACCCCAAACAAGATAAAAAAATTTATAGCTATTTATGCATAATAGGGAAATCAAATTTATTCAATTCCATAGACAATGCGGTAACATGATATATATTTCATTGTTATTAACCAGGTCCCAACACCTGGTGGAAGGATGGAAAAGTTTTGGCTTATTACTTATTCTTTGACTTCTCTTTCTCAGTTTATCACCCAGAAATCAATCTTGCTTATTCATTTCAATCAACACCACACTTCAAGTTTCACGGTAAAATCTACAAATTTTTCGGGGAAAAGAATATCAATTCTGTAGTGCACCTCTACGTTGCATTCCCTGGAAGATCCCATTTTTGTGGTAGACGGTGGATCCTTCCCATGAACCGGTAAACTTCTTTTGGGACTGTGATTGGTCATCGACAGATGCAAATATTGAAGGAATGTTGTTGAAAACAACAATTGGACTCCGAACCGCATGGTTTTCATCACTCCATACAAGTGATCCAGAGATGATTCGTGTGTTAACTATTGGCGTTCCCGAAATCTTCAATGTAAATGATTTCTTCTCTCCAACTTCCGAGAAAGTCAAAATTGATGGCTCTACAGTAACAGCTAAAGGAGATGGAATTGACACATTTGCATAGTACGTTGAATTTGCAGAGCCTACATTGGTGACAGTTCTTGGAAAAATGCCCATGATTTTCTCTCCGTCTAGCAATGAGAGCGAAAACGATGGGTAGTTGAGACCCCATGCTTTTCCTTGTTGGTTGCTTGTGCAAGTGCTATTATCACCACTGATAATTCTTACAAGGGTAGTGTTGTAACCCTCCTTGCATAAGAAATCAACATAATCTGATTCATTTGCATCGTAGACTAGGCCAGGGTCTACTGCCTTCAATGGATTGATATGTCCTGATCCATAGGAAAATTCTGCATCTTCATTTTTCCTTGGATCCATGATTCTAGCTGTAAGAATTGCATTTAATTAGTGGTTGTTTTTGGCACAAAATTTTATTAGTATAACAACAATGTCGACAATGAAACCAATTTGAGCCTAATTTACCAGTTGTCATGATGGCAGACTTGATGGCAGCTGGGGACCATGTAGGGTGAGCAGCCTTTATGTATGCAGCAACACCACTAGCATGTGGGCAAGACATGGATGTGCCAGAGATTACGTAGTAGTCTGTTTTTCTATCATCAAAAAACGAAACTGAAGCACCACCAAGAGGAGACCAGGCTGCCAGGATGTTCAGTCCAGGAGCTGTAATATCAGGCTGTTTTTTCATTCCATGACATACATGTTGTGTTAGTAAAGCTTTTTCACATCAGTTCGAAAAATTTGAATGCTCGTAATTATGCACTGAGAAGCAAAATTTACCTTCAGAATGTCAGGAGAAATGGGGCTTGGCCCTCTTGAAGAGAAAGAGACCACTGTTGGAGCCATGACATCTTTCCAACTCTCAGTGGTGAAAATAGTTGCAGTTGGTTTCCTGGGAAAAAGAATTGAGATTTTCTTTAGGAACAAATGTTTCTCCGCAGAAATTTTGTGTTTTTACAATTCAGTGAAGCAAATATGTATTCACTAACTCTGTTGTTCTAATGTAGTCCAGTAGTTTAGAATGATCTTCGCGGCTGATCACTGATACCGGTACAGGGAAAGCAAAAGCTAATTCATCATTGTAAGAAGGCATAATAATACCCACTGCCTTTGCAAATATTGCTGCTGAGGCATCATATAGAACATTACAGAGGACAATTCCTCCCTTGGTTTTGACGGAATCTAAAGTTCCAGGAAAGCACCATGTTGCAAGTTCAGGACCGACACCAAAAGTATAATTTGCAGAGTCTCCGGAATAAACCAAGGGAAACGAACTGGTACTCAGGTTGAAATTATTGAGCGATGTTCCCTAGAAATATTCAGAAATGAGGCAAGAAGATAATTATGTCAAATAAGATGGTGATCATTGATTTGAACAAGAAAGTGGAATCAAGTAAGGCTTACAATGAAGGTTTGTCCATTTCCAAGCACAACTTTGGTGACAAAACTCCTATCGATAGTGCTGGCAGCAACAGTTAGTACCCAAGGTGCATAATTCGAAACCTCTCTCCTGAATGGTCCATTATTTCCAGCAGAACAAGAAGTTAAGATTCCATTTCTCATGGCATGGAAAGAGCCAATAGATATTGGTTCTTCATGGTATGGAGTTGGCCAAACAGTCCCTAATGAAACCGAGATAATGTCCACACCATCTGCTATTGCGTCTTCGAAAGCAGCTAGGATATCGGCAACAGAACAGCCTCCTCCTGCCCAGCATACTTTGTAAACCGCAATTCTTGCAGAAGGAACTCCTCCTCTTGCCACACCTTCGGCTAATCCAAAGTAGCTTGCATTTTTCACTTCTACCCCAGCTGCAGTTGAAGCAGTATGACTTCCGTGCCCAAATGTGTCTCTCGGTGATTTGATATCAAAACGAGGGTCAGAACTATTCTCGAGATCATAGAAACGGGCTCCAATAACCTTGCTGCAAATTCATGATTTACAATTATTAGCCTCTAATTAATTTAAATTGTATAAAATCTGAATATGACTTAGAAAGAGTACTTGTTGCATGTGAAGTTGTTTGCTCCCTGGCATATGCCTTTCCATTTTGAGGGTGGTGGAGCAAATCCTTCATCACTGAAGCTAGGATTTTCTGGCCAAATTCCTGCATAAATCACAAAAAACCAATGGTTTGGTTGAACATAAAGATTTTTGGATTGACAAGAAGATAAGAAATAAATTTCACTTCGATATCCATCATTCACCTGTGTCTATCATTCCAATGATAACATCTCCTTCTGCATTTAGTACAGGATGGTCTTCACCAAAAGCCATGAAATCCCATGACCTTGTAGTGTGGAGTTGCAGATTCACGTTGGGAAACACTGAAACCACTCCCTCCATTTCTACATACAAATTAAGCAACATTAGAATGAAACAGAAAGGAGTTAAATAACTTCACAAAAACAATTCTTCTTATGTATATACCTTTGGTCCTTGCTACTTCACTTTCTGATAATTTGGCAACAAATCCATTGAAACTCTTCCCATAACTATAAATCAATGATTCTCTTGCCAAAGAAGGGCTGCAAAATAATGCCAAAGTTAGTTTATGATTTTGATCTCCAGATACTCTCAGTCATTCAAGTTATGTCATTTCCCAGAAACACTAGTAACAGGACAAGTATATTCTTCTACTGTTAAAATGTATATTGAATGTTGATGATGACGAACCTGCCAAGTAAATCAGCCAGCATGTTGTGGTGCGTTGACGCCACTGATCCACTGTCCTTTGGAGGGTCTCCCATGTACACGACATGTGCCTACATTTACATGAATATGCTTATAGCGTTGAAACTAAAGAATTGTAACAGAAATCAAATACATAAAGAAAAAGAATTTGACCTTTCTGTCATCTTCAATACAACGGCAGTGCAGCACCAATGCTAGTAAAAAAGAACTGAGAAACCAAGCTTTGGCCATTGAATAAAGATACTAAATCACAAATTGCTGTACTTAGCATGTAGGTATATATATGCGTGTTTTGTGCGGCAAGAAGGTTTTCATGGGAGATAATTATAATCGCCTGCTGCCATTATCTTAGGTGTTACTGATGTTAGCGATCATCGCCCACATTTCTTTTTCATACACACTAACATTCCTTCACACACTTTGTGATTTCCTCATTACAACTGGAAGATAGAAGAGACAATTGGCAGCTAATCTGGCTTTTAATTTGTTTTTGCATGGAGGCCGTTAAATTGAATAAGCACAAGGAGGTTTTGCCAAATTTGGACTAAAGTATGTAGAATTTGTTTCTAAATTACTTTTATTTCTTGGTTAAACAGAAGTCAAACAAGAGAAACAGTAATTTGTTCCTAGTATTGAACTGGGAGAGAAGGAGAAAAGAGTCTTTGATCTTTTATTTTTTTTAATATTTAATTTTATAGTTAAAGCAAAAATAGTCTTATAATTAGTAGTTAACTCATGCAAATTAAAATTATATGATATCTCATTTATTGTATTAATTTTTTCTTTTTTTAGTTATATTATACTACATCAATTTATACAAATAACTTGCGTATAAAAATAATAATACGAGCGTTTTTAATTATTTTTATATAACTCATGTGCATCAATATATAATTGGTGGGTTGAGATATTTTTTCTCATCAAAGTTTTATTTAAATTTTAATGTATTTTATTATTGTATAAGATTACAAATAAGAATTAAGAATAGGAGAAGCTCAAATGAAAAGAGAATTTTGATCGCACAAATAAAATAAAATTTATAATTAACTCTCTAAATGCATTCATTGAGTGAAGAATTTTATTTTTCATTATAGTAAAAATCCTTTTAAAAGCTTTATGTACTAGCGATAGTCTTTTTTCATTTGTTTTGACGTTGTCTCACTTGAAATCAGTTTTTTTTCGTTTGTTTTGACGTTGTCTTACTTAAAACCACAGCAAGATCTAAGAGGTAAAGTTGGTGTTCTTGTGAAAATCCTTTAATGTTTAAGTTAAGGTTTTCTTTTTTGTATATTTTTTTAAGAGAAAAAACAGACAATGGCAGTGTAATGTATGTTAGTATCACCCATTTTTTTTTTTTCGAAAAGTTTAAGGCCCCCCTTTTCGTTATCTTTGATTACCTTTTTATATGTTACTTCTTATTAGGTCTCCTAAATTTATTAAAATTCTTGTAGATTCTGGAAATTATAATTCCAGACGTATTCAAATTTCGAAGATCACGGAAATTTAACTTTATAAGTATCAGTATTATGAAAATTATGGGATCTTAAACTCTTCTTGCATAATACATATACCATGCCATGGATCATTATTGTGGAATGTGCCTTACTTATAGAGTATATCTACCGAGTCATAAATCTTTATTATGAAATGATCCAGAAATAAATTGGAAAGAAACTGAATTTTTTATCGATACGTAATTGTTGAAAAGTCTCTGAAGTCATTGTCTAAGACTTTTTCATTTATTTTGAGTGACCTTGAACTTGAACACATATTTGAAACCTCTGCCATGTTGTACCTGAGACCCTCATAGTCGGAGGAAGTCTCAATCCTTATCATATTCGAGGTCCTTGTCATTCTACGATCAGGCGCCCTTGGACTCGAGCTAAACTTGAATTTTTTCTACCATTTGTGAGATTTCAGCTTAAATTCTATATCATCTATTTGTTTGCCCAAGGCCCAATGAGATTTATTCATGTCCCATATCATTTCCTTAACATCTTCCTTTACCATGAACATCATACTCTTTCTCACTAATTCATTCTCAAAATTTTTAAAATTCAAACAAGAAATCACAATCAAAGCAAATAAATTGACACTTGATTACCCTTAATCTAGTTTTTAATCATTTCTTGAATATCATATTTAAATTATAGCAATTCAAGCTGAGAATAAAATTACCATGGTAACATCTCTTACTGCAACAATGATTATATCAGTACAAGAAACTGTTGGATTTATTTCTCACATATTGTAGACTAACATAATCATTCATGTAATTTTATAATTTAAATAAGATTAAATTGTGTGACTAATGTCAAATATATTAGAACATAAATGACTGACTTATAATTTGTAATCATATTATATAATTGAGTTAGTTTATTATTACACTTATTATAGTAATACGATTTTGTACAAAAATGATCTTAGTGTATTTATTGATTTATAACTCATAATGGGATGAGTCATTTTTTGTTTATTACACATTGTCTAATATATATTGGACTGGTCTATTAAGCTCAATAGCTTTTGGACACATGACAGAGAGCAGTAATTCTCCTCTCCTTCATTTAGCTCTCTCAGACGCAAAATTTTAATTTTTAGGCTTGTTGATTTTGAGCCAATTGAAGCAATTCACAACATCAAATGACATCCTCTGGTACGTTCAATTTGTGTGTGTTAGGAACGAATTGGTTTGTTTACTATTCCGCTGCATTTGGCTTGATTTATAGAGATTTAGAAAACTTTACAATTGGTATCAGAGTCTGGACAATTATTTCATTCATAATCATACTGATTTCCTGTGTTATTGGGCTGTTATGTGCAAATTTCTAATTTGAAAAAAATCCTTAATTTTGTGTATTTTCGATCGACTTTAGGGTAAATTGAGAGTATATTTAGCAAGATCTATTAAATTAGAACATAGGGATGTGTTTTTTGCAAAATTTAAAGGCTAAATTAGCCGGATCGGGTTGAAAACCCGTTTTGAAACTCGTTTGCCTGTTTCACAGGTTGTTAAGCGAGAAAGATGATGAAATATCAATTGAGTTTTATGGTAAAATATTAATGGGATTCATATCTTATTTAAAATTTAATTTTTATAAAATTTAATTTTTAACATGTAAAAATTAAATATTTATATTTTAGTCTTAATATTTTATTATTATTATGTTATGGCCTATAATTATTGATATTTATATTTTTATCCTATTATTTTTGTTATTTACACTTTAGTCCTAAAATTTTTGATTTCTTACTATTTAATCCAAAAATAGTAACTCATCTTTATTGTTAAGTATAATGGACATAATATTTATATGTATATAGTTTAATGAAAAGGCAAAATTACAATTCAAAGTGACTATGTATCTGCTTGTCGTAAGACTAGTCATAATGAATTATTTTGAATTTTGTATTTTTTTGTCTATTTATATATAATGCTTATTAAATGTTGTGATGGATTACATATATATATATATATATATTATATCAAGATCCATACGGGTGGTGAGATTATCCTGTCGATAAATTATCACTTGATAGGATATTTGAGTTAATAAAGAGATAAATTGTGTGTTTTGTACTAGGGATTTTGATTACCTTATCGATAACAAGTCTTTTAGTCTTACATACAATTAGTTTGCTTTATTTTTAGTTGATATAAAGTGAGAGAAGTGAAATTGAAGAATCTATGTTGATAGCAAGATTTTGTTTTAAATGTCGAATGACCCATTTGTTTGATGATTCTTCAGCTAGTAATTTGTTAGCTTCTCTCCAATTAGCCTCCATAAAGACATCGATTGAGACTAATTATGAGGATTGGCGTGAGTTTATTTTAGTGCACTTGGCTATCAGGATTTGACATTACGGAAGGATCTACCTCCATCACTTATAGATAATAGTTATATTTTTGATAGAGCATATTGAGATGCATGAAATACTTCAAACAGAATATGCCTAATTATGATGAGATATTCTATTAGTAGATCTATTAGAGAGAGCATTCCTGAAAGTGAGTATGCTAAAGATTTCCTAGATGCAGTTGGAAAAAGTTTTAAGAAGATAAACAAGGCTGAAAAATTTAATTATATGAGATTGTAAACAAGGCTGAAAAGTCTAATTATATGAGATTGTTCACTACTACCCGTTGTGATGGGATTTCTGGAGTTAGATAATATATCTTGAGATTGTTCAGCTATCACAGAAAACTATTGGACATGAGTGTGTTATTGCTTGAAGATTTTCTTGTTTTTTTAGATTTTGGAGTCTTTGCCGACTCAGTTTGCTAATCTGAAAAGTAGCTATAACATAAAGAAAACGTCGTGGACACTCGAACAAACTATAACCTTTTTTGTTCAAGAGGAGGAGAATTTGAAGAAAAATCAATCCCACGTTGCCATGATGGCTGAGCAGGAAAGTGAGAATAAAAAAAAATATTTTCCAAAGAGTTCTAATAAATCTTTTAAGAAGAAGTACTCTAAGAAAAATGCTTCTACTTATGCTTCCAGTTCTACATCTACCACTAATTCTAGTATTGGCTCTTCAGAAAGATTTAAAAGAAAGTACCACTTTTGTCATAAATATGGGCATAAAAGGGTTGATTGTGTGAAATTCAAAGTTTGGCTAGAAAAGAAACGTATAATACCTTTAGCCTTTTTGTTCTTTGAATCAAACCTAATTGATGATCCTTCTAATACTTGGTGGTTACATACTAGTGTAACTACTAATATAACGAATTCATTACAAGAATTCAGAAGTAGCAGGAAACTAAATGAACGAAAGTTGATTGTACATATGGACAATGAAGTGAAGGCCAATGTTGAACTCATAGAAGTTGTTAGACTAAAGTTAGCATCTAATCATATTGTAGATCTATTAGATACAACATATATTCCTTCTGTTAGAAAAAACTTGATATCTGTATCTATTTTGGATAGATTTGACTATACTTTTCATTTTGGTAACAAAAAAATATATCTATTTTATAATGCTATGCTTGTTAATTCTGACATTTTACATGATAACTTATATATGATTGATTTATCTTCTGATGTTGTTCAATCATCTTATACTGCTCATATTATAAATGTAGCTCTTCATGTGGTAAAGTGAATGAAAATTCTTTTATATTATGGCATAAAAGTATGGGTCACATTTCTAGACAGAAGATGCAAAGGCTTGTTACAGATGGTATTCTTCATGATCTAGACTTCTCTGATTTTGGTACTTATGTTGATTGTGTCAAAGGCAAGTTTACTGCTAAAACTAGAAGAGATAGAATCGAAAAAAGTCAAGAGATTTTAGAGTTAATATATACTGACCTTTGTAAGCCTTTTTATACTGTTGCTATAGGAGGTTATAAATACTTCATTACGTTCATTGATGACTTTTCTCGTTATGGTCATATTGAACTTCTTGTTGAAAAGTGTGAGGCCTTGAATGCTTTCGTAGCCTTTAAGGCTATGATAGAGCTCCAAAAGAGTAAGAAAATCAAGACAATCAGATTATACAAATGTGGTGAGTATTATGGAAGATGTAATGAAACTGGGTGTAATCTTGGACCTTTTGCCAGATATCTCCAGAAATATAGTATAGATGCTCAGTATACGATGCATGGTACTCTTGAACAGAATGGAGTTGCAGAAAGAAGAAATCGTATCCTTCTTGATATAGTGCAATGTATATTCAGTAACTTCACATTACCAATTTTTTTGTAAGGTGAAGCTTTGAGAACTGCAACATACATTCTAAATCAAGTACCAAAAAAGTCAGTTCCCAAAACTCCTTATGAATTATGGTTATGTAAGAAACTCAGCTTACATTATTTTCATATCTGGGATTGCAGAGCAGAAATGAGGCCTTATATTCTGTAATAAAAAAAACTTGATCTGAAAACTATTAGTGGTTATATCTTAGATAAGCATACACATAAGATCATCAAAATATATGCATACTTAGCAGCCATATGCTTATAGTAGTAGTAACTTGTTGCAGTTAATTAAGCTAGATTATTTTATCTAAGAAATGAATGCTACTCATATCATAATTAAATTATAGCAATTCAAGCAGAGAATAAAATTACCATGGTAACAACATCTCTTGCTGCAATAGCAATTATATCAGCATAAGAAACTGTTATGATTTATTTTTCACATATTGTAGATTAACATAATCATTCATGTAATTTTATAATTTAAATCAGATTAAATTATGTAACTAATGTCAAATATATTAGAGAATGTGTGACTGACTCATAATTTATAATCACATTATGTAATTGAATCAGTTTATTATTACATCAATTATAGTAGTATGATTTTGTACAAATATGATTTTAGTGTATTTATTAGATTTATAACTCATAATAGGATGAGTCATTTTTTGTTTATTATACGAGAGGAGGTCACTGCTATCGTCTTGTATATATTGGGCTGATCCATTAATCATAATAGCTTTTGAACACAAGGTAGAGAACAATAATTCTCCTCTCCTTCATTTTGCTCTCCCGAATCCAGAATTTCAATTTTTAGACTTATTGATTTTGAGCCAATTGAAGCAATTGAAAGTTTTAAACTTGTTAACAGCATCGGCATCCTCTCTTACGTTTTTAGTATTTGTTTAATGTTGAATTGGTTTGTTTACTATTCTGCTGCATTTGGCTGGATTTATAGAGATTTTAAAAACTCTAACAGAAACTGCAAGCGGACAAGCCATTTCAAGCTTAGCTTTTGCATCATCAATCATATAAAATGATCGAACTGAAATATTGGGAGGGCCATCTTTCTCAGCTTGGTTTTTCGGAGTCGAATCCTGTAACACTGACGCATCACATCCATATACAATATTATTTGAAAATTAATTATTAAACAAACAAGATTACTTAATTACTTCATCAAAATAGCAAATAGAACAAAAATTTACTGGCTCTTTTTTCAAGTTAATAATGATACTTACCCTTATGAAACAGTCATAAAGAACATCCTGAGAATACGAGCTGGGACTTTAGGGTCATGCATAGAAGCATTACGAACAGCGTCTGAGATTATTTTCTCAGTTTGCGGACATGTTTGATCGTAATATTGTGCATTCAGAGATGCTTTTGACTGCTGAAATGGTACTAAGAGAAGAAAAATAATCGAGAAAATGAGTTTCGTTTCAGCCATTTTGTTTCAAAGAAGATGCGGAAGCTGAAGAAATTCGATGAAAGTTTGATGAATGTACGAAACTACATGCAGTGAACAGTCCACAAATGTAAAGATTTAACAAATTAAATGTACATTTTATTTTCTTCCAAGTTACTCAATACAACAACAGTTAAAATAAATAAATAAATGAAGAAACGAGGTTCTTCTAGCTTTTGGTGTGCTTTGAGACAAAGTATATGTATATGTATACGTATCCACCTAAGTACTTATCGTACAAGATCAACAATATTATTATAAACTTATAAGTGAGGCTTGTATACAACCTAATCTACATTTATACTTCAATCTATACATTTTATTGATAATTACGAGCATTATTTTGTTAATTAACATCATGGGCAATTGGGGGAATTACAGGATGCTATACTAAGACAATACATTCATCTAATAAAATGCTTCTAAGTACACCATATTTTGTATAAATTAAGAGCACATTTTTATTTTTATTTTTTAAATAAGTTATAAAATATGTGGAAGAAGGTGTAGTTGTATGAAATTGACAATGAAGGGTTCCTTATGTTCTAAGTTGATGGAGTGTGAGTCAAACAAATGTAACGGCGACAGTTGGATTATATCTATCAGTTTGGTTGAC
>JAXCLQ010000015.1:11020996-11039872 GCA_035584115.1 Cedrela odorata
TATGTTCTAAGTTGATGGAGTGTGAGTCAAACAAATGTAACGGCGACAGTTGGATTATATCTATCAGTTTGGTTGACACCAGCGCTACAACAGTCGGTAAAATATACAACATATTATACCAATATATTACTGTCTTGATGACAAGAAGTTACTAAGTACAGTGGACCAAATCATGTGGCCCATGATCATCAAGCCCAAAGTATTTTGCTGGGCTTCTCACACTCTCGTAGTTCGCGTGTTAAATGTTTAATAATAATTTAATTATTACAATATTAATTGATTGATTAAATGCATTCTAACGAACGATGCAATTCTCATCCACATCGTCCGATAAGGACGCATCTAAAACTGAGGTAATTAATAATCAATCCACGTCTCCATTTTGATTAACTAAGAGGTCCCCACTAAAACAGGGGACCACCGACTCATGTCAGTGGGGGCCAGCCTGTTATACAAGGAAAATGGCGAATCCTACGCTACACTACAGCTGGGTTGGGACCATGAATTGGGGGTAGAAAAAACAAGTAGGACCACGTGCCTCCATCACGTGAAATAACTCGTGGCCCACATTGAACCACTCATCTTGGTCTACGCCTTTCCAGTTGACCCACGCATACATGGACCCCGCAATCGTGACTCCACTTCGCACGTGCATTTTCATAGCACGTGATACACTCACGAAAAAACATCAATAAATTATTGTTTTTTTTTTTTTAAGAAAATAAAAATAAAAAACCAGAACAGAAACAGAGGAGA
Organism: Cedrela odorata; assembly: GCA_035584115.1. Classification (NCBI taxonomy): domain Eukaryota; kingdom Viridiplantae; phylum Streptophyta; class Magnoliopsida; order Sapindales; family Meliaceae; genus Cedrela; species Cedrela odorata. The sequence continues at coordinate 11,021,753 of JAXCLQ010000015.1, forward strand.
TAAGAATGCAAAAATATAGGAAAGCAGAGGACAAAAGGACTCAAATGGATTAACAAAAAAGAAACCTGTTCTTGTTGCTTTAGTCGGATTAACAAAAATCAGCCTAAAACCCTAATGCTAATTACCTTGTATTCATCATAGAATCAAGGTTTTGAACTTGTAGTTTGCTGGTTAGCAGGCCTACCCAGAAACTGAAGCTCCTTCTTATCATATATCTCCAATGAAAAATCTCTAAGCATCTGAGTAGTACTAGTACTATTATTAACATTAATACTCGTACCACTTGAACCCGAACTTGGTACGGAAGTAGACCCTAACCCACCATTCGAACCGTGGACTTCACTCTGAACTTGAGCCTGATTCCCACTTGGTTGTGTAGCAGAAACAAAACTGGAAATTGGTCTAGTCTGAAAATTGAAAATCGGTGTTGCAGCAGCAGGAATGGCCCACAATTGAGCTTGGCTAGGCCCTGCAGCACCTGCTTGTGCTTGTAACATAAATGCACCCATTGGCCACAACGGAACCAACCCTTGTGCAGCCCCGATATTACTATATGCTGTTGTCGTCGTCATTGGTGTAATGGGTGCCAGCCCAGAAGATACCGAGCTTTGGTGGTTGTGTTCATTGATGTCAATGAACTCGCTGTTACAAGGTCTTTTACGCCGTTTTCTTGGCTGTTCTTCGCCGTCTGGTTTCGCTGAAGAAGTTGTTGGAATCTTTAACGTACCATTAACGGAAACTGCAATAGCTGGGACTGTTCCAGTACCAGTGGCTTCAATAATGGCTGGCTCAGCGCGCTCTAGTAACCACCGAATGGTTTCGCCGTCGGACTTGTGACCGAGCTCGCGAGTTAATTGGAAGATCCTGGCAGCACACGTGGCGGGCATTCTAATCCTACGGCCACGGCCTTCGACTTTCGTGTGTCGATCTTTAGACGGGCGCTTGGGTACGTGCGAACGGTTGATTGGTGCGATTGGTGCGATGGGTTCTTGTACGAGGCCCGCTGGTAACGAAGAGGGGTCGAATTCTTGATTTTCTGGCTCCATTAATTCTTCCTCTTTCATAGGAACCGTTGATTCTGGTGGGTCCAAAATTGATGTTTCTGATGGAGAGAAATTGTTATTGTCGGTGTTGGCGGAGGTGTTGCTCTGTTCTTTGTTGTTGTTAACTTCTTCTAAACGCTGGGAGTCCATGTTGGATCAACGAAAACCTATCAAGGAACCAAGTTTGGTCATACACCGAGAAAAAAATTTCGTCAGACGGAGAACAGATTGATCAAAACCCAGAAATAATCAACAAACAAGCAAGAATTAGGCCCTGAGAGCTTCTTAATAATTTACGAGGAGGGAAACTGTGGAACCCTAAATTTGTACTGTTTAAGAAGGAACAGAAAAATGGTACGTTGACTGCGTTTTGAATCTTTCCCGGCACTCCGAAAAGATTAGTGAGAATAAAGAGCATGGAAAATAGATTTTCTTATCTAAATGTTTTCAAAAATAAACAAAGAATAATTAACAGTACAGAGAGAAAAACAAACCCTAGAGACGAAGAGAGCCCCACTTATCGTAATCCTTATGCGAGTCCTACCAAACAGAGGGACCCTCCAAAGTCTATTTATTTATAGTTGATAACATATCTACGGCTGTAAAGGTTTCGCATAACGAGTAGCGCCGGTGATGATGACACGAGTCGGTCCGACCTCCAAAAAGACGGCCACTTCCAGGTTTTATATAGGTAAAATAGTTGGTATTTTTCCCTCAACAATTCATGTGTGTATTAGGAATTTTAGATAGTGGATGCCCACCTTCTTATGCCAAATCAGCTTTCAAAAACTAATTCAACGACCATATTTGTCAATGTTGGAACTGTATTAACCTAAAAATTTTTTATATAATAATCAAGTGGAAGGACATGCCTAAATCATTCTACTTATCATGGACTCAATTCTTAACTCTTAAATCGATTTTAATTTTTCTTCTACATCCAGCGATTACAGTTTAATCAAATATTGGACATTTAGAAAGAAAAATGAAAATATTGATAATTTAACAATACTTGTCATAATTTAATTATTGACTAATGGTGTGAATCTTGTCTATACTCAGCAGCCAAATGCCCAGCAGACGATCCCACACTACCTGGACTTTTATGGAGATGAATTTCAATCATGCTCGTTAGCTATTACACTAATAATACCATTTGCGTTTCAGTATATTCGTCTAAAAAGCTTTACAAGACTAAAGAGACATCTTTCTAGGTAAGGACAAGCCGGCAGGAAAGAACTGGAGCCATTTTTGCCTTTGTTACCTTGACACATTAACTAGCAAACCGTTTTCACAGGTTGAAGCAGTGGAGGGGCTCCCCTTCCTGGCATAAAATCGACGGTACATTGAGTCAACTTCGGTGAGATAGTAAGTGCCTGGTAATAAGAGGCTACTGTCCTTGTTTGTCAAGAAGTCCTTTGCCCCATATCGGTGCTCCATGAGTTTCATTATGTCGACAAATTTTTCAGGAGGAAACTGCATGAAAAAGATATAATTTTTTTCAGGAGGAAAGGTTTCTAACATTTTGCCTGGAGTTACAACATCTGCAAAAGGAAGAAATACCTCGTTTCACAAATTTTAACTTCCCAGGAATGTTCATCACGTTCACAATGTTTGACAAGCTGAAACCCTTCTTGGAGTTGGAATGAGAACATTGTACCAGTTAAACCACTTCCATATGAAAACATTATTACCCGCTTACCTGCCTGAAATCCAATACACACAACTATACTTAGGAAGTAATTATAACACAAAATTACTATTCTCAAAAATAAGGCAGGCAAACTAAATCCATAAGATATTCAAAAAGCTTAATACCAGAGAGCTATGCTTGTTCTGAAGAAGGGATGCAAATGCTGCATAGAGAGATGCAGTGTACATGTTACCAACTTGCTTTGGTATCAGGGTGGATGGTTGCACCTTTAAATCATAAAGTTGTTTTGCAGCTTGCTGACTTACCTGAGATTAAACAAAAATTAGATATCATCAGTGCAATATTCACCTTCAGCAACCACAAGCCCACATAACCCCAACCTCATTAATGAGACAATCAGAATGGTAACTCACCTTCTCAAGATCCTGGCTCTGATAGCTTGCATCACCAGATAGGGCTGAAAAGGGGGCTAGCTTTTCTCTTGCAACCTCGTTGACAGAGCTGATGTGCTTTCAAGAAAATAATTGAAACAATTGATAAGTGTCGAACAGATAAATCCAGATATCTCATGGTGATGCTACAGTGCATTTTAAATAAGTCTGGAAATGCTTTTTGGTTAACTACCAAATATATATACTCATTTACAAACTGTTATTCAATGTCATTTATTAGTTCGGTAAAGAAAATTAGTTATGTAATGTATTAAATATCATTTCGTAAACTGCATATGGAAATTTTATAGCTGTTATTTCTCTTTCACTTTTCAGAACAATCACGATTTCCTTCAGGCCAGTTTAATGTCCCATGACTGAAATAGTGGTAATCTTATTTAAAGGATAGAGAAAGTTCAAGTGTTATTAGAAGTTAAAATCCTGTTAAAATAATTAGTAATCAATAATTTACAATTGAACTCCAACATTCTCTACATGAGATTGGATAAATATGAGCAAACCAAAGCAAGATGCAAAACCTGGCATTCCTTAAGAAATCGTCGAAGTACAGCCGAGCAAAACTTTTCTGCACAAGCTGCAGTACCAGTTCAAGAAAGAAGATATCGATTAAGAATCTTAAAATTTTTAATAAGTGAAGCTCCAAAGCATTTGAATACCATTACCAAAAGTGCCGAAACTACAGCACCTTGTTATACGGCGAGTGAAAGACAAAATAATCAGCGTCTAACATTGAAAACGGCCTACCCTCCAATTTCTCAAACCTATATAGAGTAGAATTTTATGAATTTCTAGCAGCACAGCTAGATCAAAGCATTTTCCTCCAAAAATAAAAGCTTCTGTAAAGATAGAGGGACTTACTTCTGACAGAAACACCTGTAGCAAGAATCAAGTGCCATGAGATAACAAGTTTGTGACAGTTTTCCATCAACAACCTGTAATCTCTCCCCCATCCCCCACACCCCCACCCCCACAACTCCCCCCCCCCCCCCCCCAAAAAAAAAAAAAAAACTAATTATTGCAGTATGAAAAGTTCATAAAATAATAGAATTTTACAACAAATGATATTGAAAGTTTCATTTGACAAGCACATCATTATCTCGTTCTCCAAGTATGTTTCAATAGCATCAGATCCCAAACATCTGTTGCAGTTTGAGTCTATTAGAAAACCAAATTTTTGCTACAGGGAACTCCAAGAGAACCTCATATTTGTATAAGGTGGCATTTCTCATATAACCATCCAATATATGATTGATATCAAGTTGTTAATTTTATTTTGTTTTGATAGATTTGGTAATAAAACAGAAAGTTTGTGAATATAACAAAAATGGACATTGACAAAATATAGTTTATGCCAATGTATCAGGAAATAATCATATGCAAAATTGCAAAGGCAGATAACAAATTCAATATATTTATAATCAGTCACTGAGATATTCAGGAAACAATTACTGGATATTCACTGGCAAGGTTGGGCTTGTAAAAATCATAGACATGAGACATATGACTGCCTCTAAATTTGCTTTCAAAAGCAATAGGAGCTTCAGGCCCTATCAGCATGGCAATGGCAGCTGCTCCTCCAGTAGGCCGAGCTGGCCCTTCAGCATAAACCTTGCAACAAAGTGACCATTTTATTCAGATGAAGATTACGCAAAAAGAATCAAATTGCCAGATCTATGCATTACATTAAAGTCAACTAACTGATGGCCAATACTCCTAGGCTTCATTTGGGATTAATAAAAACTCAGTGTATACCTAAACAATGACGGTCCCAGTGAAATTGCAAGAATACAGGGGAAAAGAATTTAAACCTATATGCGGAATTTTGGTTTAGATTAGGAATAACTTGGGTACTCAAAATGCAGGTGGCCCTCAAAGAAGCTATCAAACTAAATTTGTAATATATCTATTCTTTCATAATAATTTTGCATGAAATTGTTCAGATGTCGATGGAGTGAAACTTCAACAAAATTGATCAGAATTGGTTTTGTGTCTTCAAACATCTGGATACATGCTAAATAGAGGATTTAATAAGGTCCAAATTCAGGAATCAACTAACAATAACTTGTAATTTTCTTTCTTTCTCTAGATTTAATTTAATTGAAATGGAAATAAGTGAGTCTAGCTGCATTTCCAAAGAGATCATACCGCACTATCTGTGCATACAACAAGTCCATAGCATCCATCCCATGAAGCACTCTCCACCCAGTTCACACAATTGAATAAAGCTGCAGTTCCCCCATAGCATGCATTTGTTGAGTCAACTCCTTCAATGTCAGTATTGCCACATTTCTGTTATTAAAAGAGTGAACACAAGGTGCATAATACACATAAGACCAAAAGAGGAAAAAAATTATTCTAAATATTACAGAGAGGAATGATATGACTGTTTGTATTCATGTTGATAAAATTAGTCCTATGTTGGCATTTTAACGAGGAAAGAAAAAAAAATTCTAACTTTCATCTCTCACAGAGCTGTTATCTCTTGGTTAACTTTTTGAAGGTACTTCAAGATTAATAGAAAGCACTACAAGCATATTCCTACTGAAAGCTTAGTCAGCTTACATAGACACACCCTATTATCCCGTCATGTTAAAATGCTTGCGGTCATGCACTCCAATTTTTGGGCGATAAATATAAGACTTTCGAGTATTATAGCTGACTTCATTCTCAAGATCTTACATCCAGGTACTCTTCTATTTCATGTCTTACGTTTAAGCCAGTAAATAAACAAGTGCCAAAAGTTGGTCTTAACATGAAGAACCTGAAAAATAAATAAATAAATAAAAAAGAAAGAAAGACTACCTCAAAAATTTGCATTAGGAAGGTCTTAATGGATTTGCTCTTGTCAATCACCGTCTCACTGCCAACTTCAAGGCGTCCGATTTGATTTGGATCAATTTTATATTTCTCGAGAAGGGAGGTAACAACTGTCAAGCTGAAAGACATAGACCAAAGGAATAGCAATCAATGACCAATGAAAGTCCCAACTAGCAAAGTTTTTTGGGCATGGAAATTAAGGGTAATGAGCATAACATCACAAACATCCTTCCCCCAAATCCAACATCGCAGGGCTTTTGGGCCAACAAAGAAAAGAAAAGATACAGTCTGGTAGAATTTTGCAATATGAACAGACTGTGCTCCGCATATGATCAGGTATCTAAAGATACAATATTAAGTGCAAATCAGAGTACCAAGAACATTTAAAACCATCAAAATGGACATGTTCAAAGAGTATAGTTATGAGTGAAGTTCTAGTAACAGCAACAATACAATCATCAAATTGCAACAACACAATCATCAAATTAATCGTGTCAAGCAAAGTAATAAAAATTAATTGTCTTAACAAAAGATCTCTAGCTTTTTGTTTCACTACCAAAACGGAACAAAAGAGGAACATCTTAAGTAGGGCTTAATTAACATGATTATATTGTGCTCAGTGCTAACTCACCATTAGAGCAACTACACATTCCTAAAAAAGAAAAAAAAAATAGTTGAATGGTTCATTTCATGATTATCATCAATTCTGATTTTTTCTTTCCCTTTTTTTTTCCTCGAAAATATATGTTCAGATGGTGGGCCACCACTTCCCAAGTAAACATAAAATATTGCCATAATCCACGAATGTACGCACCACTATGCCTTCAAAAAGGGATGCCGTAAGTAACATGACTAAAAAATAATACATTCAAGCGCACAAGCAAGACATGGCAAGAAGCTGCCTCCATCTTTCAGGATTATAAATGTTAGTAATAAACTAAGCAAGCGAAATCATTGAGTGAACATCAATAACCTCATTGAGATGACATCTTCCACCTCCGAACAAAATGCCATGCAATCTTGTCCAAGCCCTATGGTGTATTTCCCTTTGCTCACCCCATCATGAGCCTCTAAAGCTTCCTATAAATGACAAAAGAATTAGGAAAAAAAAGATATTACAGTAGCAAGCGATATGAACCACAATGATCTAACATGATAACATTGAGAAAAAATCGAAATAAGAAACGAATAAAAATTAAAATGAAAAATAAGAATGGGACAATTGCTCATGCAATGGAACTATTTATTAAATAGTGTCTCAAGTACAAACAACCAATACATTTAATAACATTCAATTAGTACTAAGTGTAATTTGTATTTACTTTCAGCACCATTGAAAGTGCTTTCAATAACTAAGAGAGCTTAGTATCTATTTTGCAGCGTTCGTTTAAGACAATTAAAAGTGTGTTGTAGGTTAGAAAAGCAACTAAAGAGTGCTTTATGAAGTAATACCTGGTAAGCGCTCTACTAAAAAGCAACTTCAAGTGCTTATATAGAAAGAGATTTCAGGTGCTCTTAAAGAAAACGTTTTCGCGTGCTTTTAAGAGATCTTTTTGCAAGAACACTCGCAAACAGACCCATGGAGAACCTTTCCAGTTCCTCCCTTCAAATACTTGCCCATTTCTTGTTCTATTTTGGTCAACATGAAACATTTCACTCTTTTGTTAGTGCTCCTTCATTAAAATCAATAGTTACAACCTCCATTCAAACTATCGTGATTAACCACACCTAAGCACACGGATTTAATTCCTTTTGTTATATTCATAACATCAAGAAATAACATCAAGCTTACTTTAGTTAAACATAAAATGCAAGTAAAGATACAAATTAATATCTAGTAGTCTTGAATATAATCATTTTTCATATGTGACCGTCTAAGTTATCTTAAAACAACACTTACTGAAGCTTAACATTATTAATAAGCTTGGATTAGTTAAAATACATAAAGACATGACTCATAATTTGATTTTCTTTCTCTTCTTCCACATTCTCGGAAAATTGAAAACTTATAGACGATAACACCACATTACTAAGAAAACAAGATCTACCTTAAACAGTATACAGAGCGATTAAAACACAATCAAAAGAAATTGAACAAGAAAACGAGAAAAATTCACCTGAAAAACACATGTAGGAGGGATATAAATATCCATGGCGAGAATTCCTACATTTTTCGGATGCGAAGCCATTCTTTTTCCTTCACTTTCACGGGCGTTGATTCTTGTTTGGACACCGAGAAAATCAAGAGAAACGGAAAGGAAAAGAAAACTAGTTTATTTATGAAGCTCGAGGTATGTGTTCGCGAATGTTGTGAGAGTTTTGTTAAGAGTGTGACGAGCTTGAAATGCGCACACAACGTGCTTTCAAAGGCTAGCGAGCGTTCTGTATGACTAAAAATGTTTCATTTTCAGCACTTGAGTTTTGTAATATTTACGGAATATGCCATCACTATCTAAATCTCTTTTCTATTTGTTTTTAACGGATAAACTGGACCTTTTCTATATGTTTGCTGGGTGGAATGATGTTGAGCCGGATATGGCGATTCGAAGGATGAATGTTCGACATATAGTGAGGCTGCATAGAAATGACTAGCAGAACTTCAAGGGAATGTAAAGCAAGAATGTCTTTACACGAAATGACTTGTTGAGAGTCGCTCAGATGTACATGGACAGGGACATGGCCATGAAGCACTCAAAACATTTTGAAAATTTGGTTAGAGTTGGCCTACAACCAAACCAGGTGAGAACTTCTCTGGGGTTGGACGGTTTAATTGCTTTGTAGGACTGGACTTTCGCTTCAAGCTTTAGAGGTGATGTAGGCTATGCCATGCCATTTGATACGCTGATATGCAAGCCCTTCGTTGTGCTTGCAAGTCCAAGGGGAAATGTGGAACTTTCCTTGGAAAATGTTAGATTGCCTCCTGGAGCTTGAGTCTCGAGATAGTAGACTCGTGAAAAAAGATGGGCTGGTGAAGGTGAAAGGATTAAAAAGGCTCTTGATCAAGTATTACAGAAATAAATAGTAGGGCTCATGTCCAATCCGAGATACTAGTCATCCTTGAAAGAGGACATCTACCACTCTTTCCCAATATGAATATGACGTCCCCATTTTCGGTAAGATAACTATCCTTTCATGCTAACTAGAAGAGCTTCTTTTTGGTTTGTTAATGTCTTTGATGTCACATTCTCACAATTTTTATGGTCGTGCAATGCTCTTCATGCTTTCAAACCTTTTTATATTCTTAATGTTACAACCATTTCGTAATTATTGCTTACAAATATATATAGATTGGACAGTAATTTCTGCAGCAAGAACATAATTCATCCTAGGTTTTATCTGTTGGATCGTATGAAGGCTAGACATTTGAGGAGCAATGAGGACTAAATTAAGTATAGATATATGAAATGTGAAAGCTAAGTTCATAAAATTTAACATTCAAGTGTTGAGTCCAAGGCTGTGTAAAAGGCCAAGCACTAGGTATCACCCAGAATAGGATTTGAATTTTGAGTTACATAATCTTTCTTGACTTTTTGAGTTACTGATACGGTATGGCATCATGTTTTTTTTTTTTTTTAATTGATAAAGGCTTCTCTGTCATCAAGTGAGTTCAAGAAATCTAAAATATTAGTTTGGTTATTTATATAGCAGTTGTTGAATTAAATAGTTTCAGAAGTAGAAAAATTATTAAGTGAAATTAGGTTAGGTTATGAATAAAATACACACAAGTTTCTGCTTAAACCTGAAGCTTTTGTCGTATGCTTTGACGGCCGTTTGCACCTTATGGTAAATTGGTGCCATCAATGCAAGCAACATGTGAAATCATGCTTGTTCAATTGTCAAACATATTTGAATCAAGTATTGAATTGAGCAGGAAAATCGTATAATAATGTGCAGTGTTTATGTGAGATCATAAACTGAGATTGAGGTTCTGTACACACAAACAGAAAGAATAGCTGACACCTCTGTTATTCTGGCAATTTGCATTTTATATTCATAAAATAAGATTTACTGCACGGGCTTCAATTTATATGAACTCCATAATCTGGGAAAGAAGAACATCTTTTTGTTCAGACTTCCACAGTCTTCTGATTAAGAGCTGTGTATCTCCATCGGGCCTTCTCCACAAAGTCTGCATCCAGAAACTGAGCAACAAAAACCCAAAGCCTGTAAATGTCTTCAAAATTGGCCAGAAACCCCAGTGAAGCTGTAACTACAGTTATTCCCAGGTTATTTTTGCCTATCCACTTTTTATCTGTCTTACTGTTTGCTTCACCAGCTTTACTCTCGATGACTTTGTCCTTTTCTCCTTGATATTTGACTGGAAAACAAATATGGTGCAAGAATCCACAACCAAGGGAAATGTTTCTTCGATCAGCAAGCTTTTGTACAAGAACTGGTTCAACCTTTTCTCCTTTCCAATCGAATACATTGAATGCCAATGCAGGTCCTCGATCAAATTTTATCTTTGGTCCATATATTTTAACCAGCGCAATCCCCTCTGTGTTGGGATGCTGGAGCTTCAACAAAGCATTTACCAGCCAGTTGATCAAGCACCTTGCTCTGGTAGTAATCATTGTCAGTCCCAATGAATCTACCTGGTCCAGACCCCTGCATTCGATCTCTGAACCACCATCTGAATTGGTTTTGACCTTCGTCTGTTGTATAAAGTCAGCAGGTTTTCCTGACTTCAATGCTTTGGCAGCTTCCACTCCTCTTGGTTTTGTGGTAATTTCAGCCTTTTGAATCTCATAGATTTCTCCTTGTTCCAATTTGCCTGATTGCGCTGTTTCAATGGATATAGGAACTGAGAAAGGGTTTGGTGAAGCTACTTCTTCCTCTTGTAGCTTAAATTTAGATCTCTGTTCAAGTTCTGTGTCTGTGCTGGAAGATTCTTCCATCAACCATGACTGTTTCTTTGCTGGTAGAAGACCAACCATCCCTCCACTTGTGTCAGCTCCCAGAATTGGAACAGTAGATTTTTTAACAAACAGGCATCCAAATCCAGATGGATTTCCCCCAAAAATCTTGTAGAAGGAACAAATGAGGAAATCTGGGCGAAAGAGGGAGAGGCCAAAGCTGTCCATGTCTTTTGGTCCCAGACCGCAAGCATCGATCAAGATGTGCCAACCATTCTCCTTAGCAATCCTCATCCACAGATAAGGATATCTGGCTCCTGTTATTCTAGAATGAATTGGGAAGACAAAGAGTCCACTCTGTTTTTCCTTTTTACTCTTGCACACAACCATCTTTCTCAATTTTGCCGAGTTAATCCTCAGTCTTGGCCATGAGAACTCAGCTGACATGACTCTGGCTCCTCTTTTCTCAGAGGAATTTATCATGGCTTCCACCGCCTCACTCTCGTAGTCATAGACTGTCAAAAGCTTCCGACTAGACTGGTAGGGGTAAGATTCTGCTAGAAGTTTGAAAGCAGATGTTCCGTTTGCTGTGAAAACCATACTATAATCATTTTCGGAAATATTGAGAAAGTCCATGATCTTTTTCTTCATAGCAGATTCCAATTCTGATTCTTGGCCTCCATGAAGTAGCTGTGTCTTCAGATTCCCTGTCTTGTAGGAAACAATAAAGAAGGGAATATCCAAATTTTGAGAAGATGATGAGGGTGGTAGAGGAGAATAAGAAGATACAATTTGATACCTTGAGGAGTCTTGTTTCTGTAACTGGTTATAGGACAAGAGGCCGATACCAAAATAGTCAAGACAGGTATGGTTGGAGAGTGAGAGATGATAATATTCTTTCGCTCTTATTTGATCAACCTGATAGGTATCAAGATATTTTGGGTAGGCTTTTGTGAATTCAGCGAATGATTGCTGCAAAGTGGGGAGGGATTCATGGTTGGTGAATTGGGCATTTGGGAAGATAGAGGAACCAGTTGTTGCTGCAAAGTCACGACGATAATATGCAGAAGTGTTTCTGGACTTGGAGACTTTGTTGAGGGGCTCAGGCGAGCTGAACAAAGCGGTTGAACAGCAGCCATGGCCATGGGGGCATACTTGAGAGACCTCTTTCAGGCGAGGTGACTGCATTTTTTCTTTTTTTTTTGGTTCTGCCTCTTCTCTCAACAACCTTGGTGTTTTCTCATTGGTTCCTCCTTCCTTTTTCTTGCTAATTCTTGCAAACACCTTCTTCCATTGCTTATAATAAGGAGCAATTTTAATTTATCTATCTTGGCTTAGAGAAGAGCGTATGTTCTTACTTTGTCTTAAATGCTTCGGACTGAGTGGATGAAAGGAGCAAGGTGGAAACACATTGAATAAGTCATGCCAACCAAACGTTGACCTTGTCTTCCATATATTGCAAAATTGGCATCTCACGACTCATGAAGCTGCATATTTCATGGTCTTAAAATTAAGCAAGTCTAGAATATCTTCGGTATTACCACCCATTCGTATAACAATTCAACAAGAAATTTGTTATATATATTTATTTGTAAACTATTTGATAAATTTATAATTAATATAAATATTTATGGACGTAACATAATATTACCGGATGATTATTGGATGTATTTGAGTCTAAATCCTGATGAATTCTATTAGGTTCAGATAAAATGATAAGAAGCAAGTGGCAGTGAGGTAGTTGGAAAGGACCAATCAAATCCTAGTTGTTTAGACGACAGGAGGCTGTAGAAAGCAACAAGTATAAGTGGACGACAAAAGCCGCTTTTATTGTTGGCCGGGCAGGACAGGGCTTTCATTGTCGTCCAAAAAGCTTCTTTACCATCGTTATAATTTGCTTCTGGTTGAAGTTTTCTAAATTGCTATGCAATGCAAACCCCATTTATTCCCAACAGTGTAGTGAACACTGTCAAATGATTGGCTGCCAAATGTCATGTCTCTGCCTATAATCACTCCGCAACTTTAGTTACTTTGCAATACATTATGCACAATATAATATATCTAAAGTTCTCTTCTGCATTTTGTTAATATTTGACCTGCAATTATTTATGGCAAATAAAAAATAGAAGTAAGAATACTATGGTTGTTTTAAAGGGATTTACATTCATACACCAAGCCTGTAAAATGTAATTTTTAGTACATGTTGAAGAGATAGGTAAGGAAGATATAGCCATCAAATAATCTGCATGTTTCCCCCACTTCTTTTATGATAACAATGCTTAACGCAAGCTAGTTCTTCTCATAGGAAAGTCTATCCCTGTCATGCAGAATCTTTAATCCCATGTACCTGCACCACAAAAACTATTTTACAAGAACTGAAAAAAAATAAATTTGATGTCCAGATTTCAGCAATGACCATAAAAATTAACCAATTAAGATTACCTTCCAAGCATCATAACAGTAGCCTGAGGATTAGTCCCAGGAGAATTATTAAAGGTAGAACCATCGATAACCCTCAGAGCATCGACGCCGAGAACTTTGTAATCATGATCAACAACCCTGCCGACTTGGCAGCCGCCATGATAATGCCAAATTGTCATGACAGTGTCACTGCAAAATTGTTCCAGGGAAATTGCAGCGCTGACATGTCTTGGTCTCAAGTTCGTGGGAATGTTCACCATCAAGTTTATCAATCCTTGCACTGACATATCGCCGTATCGGAACCTGGACAAGGATTTGGAATTTATAACATCGATGATTGTTTGCATGCCCTGGACGCATCTTCTCAGGTCTTCTGGTTCCTGGAAATAGTTGAATGTGACAGATGGGTTGTCGTCTGCGTTCGTGCTTCTGAGCTCGAGATAGCCTGTGGAGATTGGACCCATGATTTTTTCAAGAATGACTCCAGCTCTTAGTGTTCCATTGACGAAAGATTGTACGGTTTCTACAGCATTAGCCACTGTTTCTGGTGTCACTATGGACGGCTGGTCTGTCTGCATGCATTTAACACCCAAAGCATAACGCCATATGGCTTGTTTGCTATCAACAGATTAAAAGTATATTTTTTCTTGTTTTCCATTTTGAGAAAATTGATTCCAAAACATGACGTAAGAAATGTTGAAAAGTGAAAAGTGTCATTTCTTCGTTTTTATATTACCAGACAATGTCATAATTGTTTTCTTTTTTTTAACTGGGTTGGTCTCATTGGACCGAGAGTATCATCATTTTTATTTCTTGGTTAGGCCTCTGCTTCTTCAAATGGGTTTCAAAACATATTCGAATCTTCTTGGACTCAAAATTGAAGTTAATGCAAACAGTGGGGGAAGAAATAAAGACCTGGTTTAAGAACAAGACGTAGTCTTTAGAAAGCCTTTGTGCCCAAGAGTAAGCAAAGCTTAATCCGCTTGCTGTTTCGATGTAGCTATCAAACGTAGTGATGCCCACGACTTGAATGAGTGATACTTCAACAGGCAAAGGAGAAGGAATGAAGAGTGCATTCATTGGATTATCAGACATCCCTTGACCTACCATAGGCTGGTCCACCAATACCTCAATGCCGTGTTTCCGAAGCTGATTGGCTGGTCCAATGCCACTTAGCATCAACAGCTGTGGGCTTCCAAGTGCACCAGCTGATATTATTATCTCATTCTTCTTGTTGTTGATCAAGCATGCTCTATGCCTTAATCCAACTTCATCTTCAAAAATCACACAGTGTGCTGTCGGTTTCCCTGCAACAAAACAATATCAAATGAAATGTATGCATGCATGAAACAGAGCTTCGGGGAAACAAGTATACATTTACCATTTGTTGTAAACAAGATCCTCTGCACGGTAGCATGCAAATAAACTGTAATTTTCTCTGGATTAGCATACTCTAACAAATCAGCAGCAGTGTGTCTATGGCCATCCCTATCAAAAATTGTTCCACCAACTTTCGTCCCATAAATATGATCATACGTAAATCCATTATACGGCAACACTCCAACCTCAAGTAATCCATCTCTCACGGCGGATTGCCACTGCAACATTGGCGGCTCGAAAGCCACCTTCTTTTCCACCCACTGATACGAATGCCTAACCAAAGCTTCTGTCCAGCCAACTTGCTGCACATATCCAGCACTCGCGCGTGTGTAAAACCCTGCGTTAAGGACACTTCCACCACCAAGAACACGGGCACGGGCGTTGTAGACTCCGTCCTCGGAAATAAACTGTTGGGAAGGTGATCTGGGAGAGGTGTTTGCAAGAGTGGTGGCGAAATTGCCTATGTCAGTCATGTTAGGGTTTTCATACGGAGAGACTCCTCTTTCCAGGACTAAAACGGTTGCGTTTTCGGAGAGAGTTGCGGCTAAGGGACAGCCTGATGTTCCCCCGCCGATGATAATGTAGTCATAGTACGAGATTGGCGGGGCTGATGTTGCTTCTTTGACAAATGTGTAGTATGGAGCTGAAACAGAGAATGATCAAGTCACAACGATATATAGATATATATATATATATATATATATAAAGAGAATTACAATCTAGATTTTGATAATGTATTATAATTAAATTAAGTTTGCTACAACTTGACATCAATTAATATATGGGTCATCAATAAAAGCTTTAAGTTTTGAACAATAATAAACTAAAATATGTTTGTATCTCTGTGTCCATGCGAGGGAAAAGCCAATGAGAAATATGCATGCATACCTTTCTCCGAGAAACAGATGCCATGAAACATGAAAATCACTGCAAGAACAAGAGGTTTAAATCTCCAGCATTCTAAACCCATAGCTTTAAGAATTCAGCAATCTTGGTTTTCTTTTTTACAGACCCAGAAACACATCTACCACTCTTTAAATATTGGGCAAACCCCAGCGGTCTGAGCGGTGTAACATTCATTTGGTGTAAAGAGAGTCCCAATGTTTCTGCCTTGAGACAGACATAATCAAAGTTATTGTTGAACAACATTAATTTTTGCTCCAATTCATATAAAGATTCATTGTTCTTAATCCTAGTTAAAATGCATGATGTGTGACATTAACCAATCCTTCACTTTTATCTCTCTACCTATACTTACCAAAACATAGTTTACTTGACAGAATTTATTTCTAAGTTGGGTTTGAAATCCAAGAACATTTCTTAATTTCTGAAAACAAACAATACTTAAAATACGAAGAAAATGCATTTGTCTACAATAGAATTTTAGAATTCAGTAAAAAAATAACCTATCATTTTCATAATTGTTCATGAATATCAGTAAAAATACATAATTAAAGCATGTAAAAACATATTTTGAAAAAAGCATCTACGGTGCAACCTCCCTTTTTAATTCATATCTTAAATTTTTTTATTTCAATGTTCACTAAGTGACATTATTATGTGAATAATAAGATGAAATGATAAATGATTTATTGATATTTTCGGGATGGAAGTTAGAATAACAGATTTTAGTGTAAATATTCATCGTTGTAAAATATGAATTTAACGTTACACGTTATTGTATAATATTATATATGAATATTTAATATAAAATTTAAAATTTATAACGTGCGAGCATAAAAAAAAACATTATAATTTTCAGCAATATTCTTATGAACTAGGACGCTGTAAATTTTTTTTTATATAGCAATGTTAACAAAGATGGTAAGCATTAAATTAAAACAACTCATTATTATTATATATTGTCTAAAAAAGACTATCTTCACCTACAAAAGCAAAAGAAAAAAAAGGTTATCATGACGAGCAACCATCATTATCTCTTTACGGTAACATTTTATTTTGTAGTCTGCAAAATGTACCACGTCAAATAGAGAAAATGATTCAGTGACATATTACGAGAACTTTAATCACTATGACATTAATTCAACGAAGGAGAAGAAAGCATTTCTGATGGAGAAGAAAGCATTTCTGAAGTAGATCAACTACCTTAGAGTTTTCAGTTGAATTGCATTAATTCAGATACTGTAATTGGGTAATTTTCTTGACAGTGCAGCTTGACTTTAGCTACCGTAATTACTTAATCTTGTTTTAATTAAGCTTCTAATTACTCAAAAGTCTAAAAGTTATGGGACATTTTAATTAGAACAAATTTTAATACAGACCGAGGCCATAGACCACCATTGACTGCGATATCTAAGAAATTAAAGAGTTAGCTTTTGAAATTGTTAAGCAGTAGCTGATGACAATAGTTTAAGCCAAAGGTAAAATTTTGGTAGGCAAAAGTAGTGTCAAATTTTAAATATTTATCTATAATTCTATATCAATCTAGGGAAAATATTTGAATTTGAAATGTGATATGAGAGCACTTCATCTCCATATTGACATAATTATTAGATAAAAAAAAATATTCAGTTTAAACTGTGAAAGAAATCATAAATTTGAATAATAGAATTCAAAAATATGTTTGTAGACTTGGAGATATATTTGAAATTGAGATATTATTTGCATGTTAATTAGTTCAACTAATAAAATCATAGGTCTAATAACTAAGTAGATATTATCTGGTTTATGTACACAGTCCGTCATGAATTTATTATTGAGTTTTGCAACCTAAAATGCGTCTATCTAGTTAGGTGGACTCAAATTATATAATCTATAACTCAAATTCACCTGCTAACGATGTAAGAGATTCCAAATTATATAACTTATAACTCTTTTAAGATGACGTGAGGTTTAAAGAGAGACAAAATATCACATCCTACATTATTAGTGAAAAAATTTAAGTTATAAATTTAAGTTATAGATTATATAATTTAGGTCCTTCTAATTTAATAGATTTATTTTGGATTGTAATACTCAATAATAAATTCGTGACAGGCTTTTGCCCAAGAATAAACTTGAATGTTAGAAGAAGAGATTTGGTAAAATCACTTATAAGTATAAGTGCTTGAATCACTAGTTATTAACTTATCAAGTATAAGAGAAGTATAAGAGAGTGAATACTACATTGGTTAATATTAACTGTCAATAGTACAAATAAATATTAACTTACCAAATGTTAAAACTTGATGATTATATATTTTCCCTCTAATTATACAAATAAGTGAAAGTGAAGGTGTAGTCATGGTCTAAGGAGATCAAACAATTACGAGTCATGACGTGTTAACTTTGAACTACAATTGACAGCTAATCCAAGATCTTTTCTTCAATAGAATGAAGGATTTTTTTTAAAAAATAATAATAATGATTTACAAGTATAAGTGCTTGAATCACTAATTATTAACTTATCAAGTATAAGAGAAGTATAAGAGAGTGAATACTACATTGATTAATATTAACTGTCAATAGTACAAATAAATATTAACTTACCAAATGTT
>JAXCLQ010000015.1:11057035-11084406 GCA_035584115.1 Cedrela odorata
AACTTTGATCTCTGTCAGAAATCAACTTCAAATTTCTTCTATAAGCTGAGCCACTCTCCATGAAACTCGCAATACCCATTACGCGTCACTTCAACACCTCTACGACGACCCAAAAACTAAAGCGAGTAAACAAGAAAGTAGTCTCCATCATCTCCATTAAAGAACTTCATGCACACCTCATCAGAACCCAACTACACGCAGACCCATCTTCAATATCTCATGTTATCGAGTCATACGCTTTATGTCCCTCTTATTTGCACAAAGCCCACCTCGTTTTCAATCAACTTGAACGACCCACGTTGTTGGTTTTTAACCATATGATCCATGGTTTATCACAAAGTAACCAACCAAATAGAGCAATTGATATGTATAACAACATGTGTCACCGAGGTTTAGCTGGGGACAATTTGACCTTTATTTTTGTATTCAAGGCTTTTGCTCGTGTTAAGGATGTTTATCATGGTCAAAAGGTTCATGTCCATGCTTTGAAACTTGGGTTTGAATCGTATCTCGTTATTTCAAATGCTTTGATTCATATGTATGGCTCATGCGGTTATTTGGGTTTGGCACGGAAACTGTTTGATGTAATGAGTAATAGAGATTTGGTTTCTTGGAATTCCTTAATTTGTGGTTATAGTCGGTGCAATAGGTTTGAGGAGATATTGGGTTTGTTTAATTCTATGCAAGAAGATAATGTAAAGGCTGATGCAGTGACAATGGTGAAAGTTTTTTTAGCTTGTATTTATTTAGGTTACTGGGGTATTGCGGATTCTATGGTGAAGTGTATTGAGGAAAACAATATTGTGATTGATGTTTACTTGGGGAACACTTTGATAGATATGTATGGCCGGCGCGGTTTAGTGGATTTGGCACGAGAGGTTTTTAATAAAATGCATGACAAAAATGTAGTTTCTTGGAACGCTATGCTCATGGGGTATGCAAAAGCTAGGCGTTTGGTTGAAGCACGGAAGCTTTTTTATGAGATGCCCAGAAGGGATGTGATATCTTGGACTTCTTTGATCACGGGATACTCTCAAGCTAATCAATTTGCTAAGGCGGTGAAGCTCTTTCAGGAAATGATGTTAGCTAATGTGAAGCCAGATGAAATCACAGTGGCTAGTGTGCTTTCGGCATGTTCCCATTTGAGCTTACTGGATGTGGGAGAAGCAATTCATGACCATATACAGAGGCATGGTACAAAAACAGATATTTATGTGGGGAATTCACTTATTGATATGTATTGCAAATGCGGGGTGGTTGAGAAGGCACTAGTGGTGTTTCATGAAATGGAAAAAAAGGATTCTGTTTCCTGGACTTCAATTATCTCTGGCCTTGCTATGTATGGTTTTGCTGATTATGCAGTAGCGCTCTTTAAGCAGATGTTGAGAGAAGGTGTTCGGCCAACTCATGGAACCTTTGTTGGGATTTTATTAGCTTGCACTCATGCTGGATTGATAGATGAGGGATTGCAATATTTTGAAAGTATGGAAAAAGTTTATGGTCTAACACCAGAAATGAAGCATTACGGGTGCATTGTGGATCTTTTGAGCCGCTCTGGCAATCTAGAGAAAGCATATGAGTTCATGAAGACAATGCCAATAGCTCCGGATGCTGTAGTATGGAGAATACTGCTGAGTTCTTGTAAGCTTCACGGGAACTTGGTCCTAGCTGAGATTGCTACCAACAAGCTTCTTGAACTGGATCCTTCTAACAGTGGGAATTATGTTATCTTGTCTAATACTTATGCAGGTTCAGATAGATGGGATGATGCTAAAAGAATTAGGGAACTGATGAAGGAGAGTAATGTACATAAGCCAGCTGGTTGGAGCTCAATTAAAATGAATGGGACATCACCAAATAATTCTCAAGGAACCACATCTTAAAACTAAAGAGGAATCAATCGAGAGAAGTAACTGAAAACTATGGATTTAGTCAGTGCCTGATCTATGGCCCTGAAAAGACTGAAATGAGCTGTACCTTACCTCAACCAGATTGGTATTGGCCCAAAGATAATTTTATTTGTGGTTTTAAGCCAAAATTCATGTTGTTGAAGAACATTTGGATCTTTTTGGATTCCTTGAGAAAATGAATTCTGATGTAGGTGGTCATCCAAGCTTGAAAATAGGGTGGTTTTACAAGAGAATAACGCTCTAGTGGTGTGGTGAAAGACTGGGAGAATTATATCAGGAGAAAATTCTGTTGCTTGAAAAGCCATGGGAAAAGGTGTATTACATGTTCTTTCGGGACTATAAATCTAGGATGGGAAGGAGAACTGGTCTTCAGCAAGACATAGCTTATAAGGTCATTGAATAGAAGCAGTGTAAGAGCATAGCAAGTATCCAATCAGCATATTTGAAGGATGCTTTTGATCATAACATAAATAGATGTAAATTTTGTGCGGGGATGACAAGCAAAACAGTTAATTTATTGATGAAGTTCAGGGCAATTGTCCATTGTGAGGTCCTGCTTTTGAGGAGAATAATTATCTTAATTCAGTCTATCTTCAGATTAGTAAAAATGTAAATTCAAG
The DNA here is from genome assembly GCA_035584115.1 of Cedrela odorata. NCBI lineage: Eukaryota > Viridiplantae > Streptophyta > Magnoliopsida > Sapindales > Meliaceae > Cedrela > Cedrela odorata. The sequence continues at coordinate 11,059,566 of JAXCLQ010000015.1, forward strand.
TGAAGCAGAAGGTCATTTCAACATTATAGAGATCTTTTTATGCTTGCCATTTATACCACAGCTAGTACATGATATTGGAATGCCCCAGGCAGAGTCCTCAAAACTAATTAATGGTTTCGTGTGAATTGCAAAGAGTGAGGCACAGATTTCACAAAACTCCAGAAAATTTGCACTATATGGCCAGTGAGAAGACCCCGCAAAAGAAAAGGAGAACATGAAAGGCAGATAGTGAGCTTAATATTCTGTTTCTCAGCTTGCTGTAGAGTGAAAGATGGATTGGTCCTTTGTGGTTGAAAGCACCATTGTGTTGAATATTCTTGGATGTGCAAACCCTTTTCCATCTGTCAAAATTTCATGAAAAGGCAATTTTTTCTTGGGATGTAATTATTTGATAGGAGAGAGTAGGCAGCAGAGTGATATATTCAGGAAGAAGGAAATAGTTAGCAGAGTGATATGCCATTGTTGGATAACTAATGACAAGAATTGAGAAGTTAAAATGGGAGCAGAATTGTTTCTTTTCTTTTTTCTTTAAAACATGGATTGGGAAATTACTAACAACCAAGATTCCATATCAACATGATGAACGGTACATAACTTCAGTAATTTATTTTACTTTGACAGAGCACATAATATCAGTTTTCTCACTTTCTGTGATGTTTACAGATTAAACATGACCTTGATGGCATTGCCACCTTGAGCACTGGTTTCAAACCCATCTTCCACCCCCTTCTGTGTGAAGCTGAACCTGTGCGTTATTAATGGCTTAACGTCTATCTTGCCACTTCTCAAGAACTCAATGCAGAGTGGCCACGTGTTCCTATACCGAAATATGCCAATGACATCCACCTCCCTATCAACCAATAAAACCCATTAATTATCACCTACACAAGTTCAAAGTCTGAAAGAAGTTACCCAAATGTATGCTTAATGGTTGTATTAAGAGTCATGGCAGTGTATCTAATTACCTTGCTGCAGCTGGCGTAAGAGAAAGAGTCATCTCGGTCTTGGCTAATCCAATAAGGCAAACTTTGCCACCTGAACGTGTGGCCTTCAAAGCCGTTGACATGGTTTTGTCAAACCCAACACAATCAAAGCTCACATCAATGCCTGAACCCATTGCATTTTGTATCTTCGCCACTTCTGCATCAACATCCTGCCAATTTTTTCACACAACTTCAAAGTTCAGAAAAGTTTGGAAAGTGAAAACAGAAAGAAATTCTTTGGCAAATTGTCTTTGTATGTAGTAACAGTTTAGACCCCTGGATGGTATAAAACAATTAACCTGGATGTCTGTTGAAACTTGAACAGTCTGATATGCACCAAGATTCTTTGCAATAGATAGGCGTTGAACGTCAACATCAACAATGACAATTCTGGGGGCACCAAATGCACGAGCAGCTAACAAGGTAACAAGGCCTATCGGCCCTGATCCCATTATCAGTACATTGGTTTCAGGACCAACATTTGCACGACGACAGGCATGTACTCCGACACTTAAGGGTTCGCACATTGCTCCTTCCTCCAAGCTCACATTATCAGGTAGTTTGAAACATAAGTTCGCTGGATGCACCACCTGGTAGCAGGGAAGAAAACATGTTTCTGTATTTTAAACTTCTTGAAGTACATACACAGAAAGAAACAGTTGTGTACTGAAAAATTCCTGTTTGAGAAGCAAAAGTCGACTGTTCATTGACCTTGTGGGCAAGAGAACCATTGGTTGGAGGGGATCCAAAGAACTTCATTTCAGGACAAAGATTATAGCTACCATTTTTGCAGAGACTGCATCGTCCACAACTGACACCGGGTTCGAGAGCTACACGATCACCAACCTCAAGGGACTTAACATCACTGCCAACTTCTTCTATGATCCCAGCACACTCATGTCCAATTACCATTGGCTTTTTCACAATAAAATTTGCACATCTCATATTCTGATTATCAACAAGCAGAGGCAGGCATTAGCATATCATACGATCATCATAATTTTGCACAAACAAACAAGGCAGGCATTCACAGACAGACAGAGGTTTTCACCTTGAAGTGATGAACATCGCTTCCACATATACCAAGAGCTTTAATACGTACTTTCACATCTCTTGGGCCTAAAAATAACACATAATTCATTATTCATCAGAGATGGTAAGTTTTTGGCATGATCAAAATAGATAATTGTGCATAAAGTATAAGAAGAAAAAGAAGAAAAAAAAATGTACCGAGAGGAGGCAAATGGTAAGGCTGAATTTGAAGGGTTTTGATTCCGAGTAGCCAAGCAGCCATGTTCTCCTCTTCTTGATCATCTCTACAAGCTACCTTGACTTCTTCACAATCAGCCATATTGTCTTTCCTTCTTTCTCACAGTCACAGGATAACTTTGAGTTTTATATTTATCTACCACTGGATGGAACTGAAGCTGAGTAGCTCCTCGTTGCAAAATGTCATACGTCCTTATCTCATTTATCTTGTCCTTACTTACCTAACAAACTCCTTTTGGTACAGTACAGGTTTTTCTTCCTACTAATCATTTATTTAATTGAAGATTTAGATTATAAATGCTTCGCTTTTTTTACTATTTATTATTATTATTATTATTCAAATATTATTAAATAAAAAATATTGACAGTCTTACATTGAATACGATGGCATTTCCGTGAATAACAACACTACCAAACAAACACATAAAATCCGAAAACCACGTAAGCCTCAATTAAGCTTAATGCTGAGATTTTCTTCAAGGAAGAATAAATATCTATCCTAAATATCAATCATAATCATTACAGTGAAAAAAAAAAAATGCCCCACCTGTCATTAGAAAATACTGCCCGAATCATTTCGTAACACATTCTTCTTTACACTTTCTAGAATCAAAATAATAGCTTAACTTCAGAACTCAAGTCTACAGAGTGTGTTGTGTTTTTGCAGAGGAAAAGTAAATATGGGCAAAGGAGGGATGTCACGTGGGGATGGAGAAGAAGTGAACATGGCAGCTTGGCTTGTGGGTCTCAACACCCTCAAGATTCAGCCTTTCGAGCTACCTTCTCTTGGTATTTTTATGTTGTTATCGTTTTTTTGTTTGTACAAGTTTAATGTTGATGTTATCGGTCTTTTTTCAATCTTGCTATCTTATTAGTTTTGTCAAGTTTTTTTTTTTTTTTTTTTTTTATCTTACGGAGGGATGAGATTTCAATCTGATTTTATTTTTTTTTTGTTCTTCGTAAACTTTCAGGACCATATGACGTTAGAGTTAGGATGAAAGCTGTTGGTATATGTGGAAGTGATGTTCACTATCTCAAGGTATATGTTCACTATACCTCTTCAACTCCCTATCAACTATTTGATGTTAATTAAATTTGTCGTTTTTTTGGCTGGTTGAAGAAATTATCAATCGAAGTTCAGTAATCAATCTATTAAACTTTGATTACTTCTCCTTTCCTCTGTCAAATTGCTAGAATATGTTGTAAATGAAACATTTTAAGTATCTTGGTTATAATACAAGAATTTGACTGGATTCAGTAGTAAGCCTCTCTTCTTTCTTTTTTTAAACCATGTAAAACAGAATGCGAGACTCATAATTTCATTTCTTTCTTTTGACATCTCTATTCACAAAATCTTTGAATGTTGGGTATATTTGCAGACGTTGAGGTGTGCTGATTTTGTAGTGAAAGATCCTATGGTGATTGGGCATGAGTGTGCTGGGATCATTGAGGAGGTGGGAAGTGAGGTGAAGACTTTGGTGCCTGGTGACCGTGTGGCCCTGGAACCAGGGATCAGCTGCTGGCGATGTGATCACTGCAAAGGAGGTCGATACAATCTGTGTCCTGAGATGAAGTTTTTTGCAACTCCCCCAGTTCATGGTTCTCTCGCCAATCAGGTTGATAGAAATGGTACACTTTAATTCAAATTATAATTTTCACCTAAACCTCACAACCTTTGGGATTTTAGATTTTGGTATTTATAGTATATTAATCTGTGAGCATATATAGTGATCCTCTGCTCTTAAAAAAGGGAAAGAAGCATATATACTAATTGATTCTGCTAGACCTGGCAGTATTGAAATGATGCAACATGCCCATTGTTTTGTAGTTTCACTGCACTCCTTTGTTTATGGTTTTGTGTTACTCTTGAATATTTTTTCGTTTCTTTTCTTTTTTTTTTCAAGCGTATAACAAGCAGACTGTGTATAGAATAATATAATTCTTATACTTTTGGATATAAGCATCTTAAAAGCTGGTATATATGGTTTAGGCAATGTAAGAATTTGCAAGACATTAATATCGTGGAAGCTATTAGGAAAGACATGATTGCCTTTGCATTTAGCAGTAAATGAATCGACAAATGACCATGGATGTTAGGACTGAAGAGGTCCTGTTGCCTGTAGTTGGATAAGATTATATGTTTAGTCAAACTGAACTCCATGTAGTACAACTATTCCTCTAGTCGAACATTTTATCTGTAACTTCGCTTGTCAATTTAATTCATTTGAAATGCAATTGGGTGTGATAAAATTGATTGGCAACTTGACATAATGATTAAGATGCATTTCTTGTGCATAACAGGTGGTACATCCTGCAGACCTATGTTTTAAACTGCCAGACAATGTCAGCTTGGAAGAAGGGGCTATGTGTGAGCCCTTAAGTGTTGGTGTTCATGCTTGCCGCCGTGCTAATATTGGTCCAGAAACAAATGTACTTGTCATGGGAGCAGGGCCAATAGGGCTTGTTGCAATGCTAGCTGCTCGTGCTTTTGGAGCTCCTAGAATTGTCATCGTGGATGTGGATGACTATCGTTTATCTGTTGCAAAGGAACTTGGTGCGGATGATATTGTTAAAGTTTCAACCAATATGCAGGTATATGATATGTCATAATTACTCCCCCTTTGCCTAGCAGGAAGAGTTTTGAAAATTAATTCGCTTCCCAAAATCTTTCTTCTCAGAACCATTCCCTTTTTCATCATCATTATATAATAATATGTGCCGTTCATCCATTTTTATTGAACTAAGACTTTGTACCAACAGCTGTCCATTTTCGTTCTCAGTCCCTTTCTGTTTGCTGTTTAAAAGTTGAAATTTCTTCGCAGTATTATGCTTGCTTTTTCTCTGGTGTTATCTATATGAATTACTTGTTTCTTTGTTTTCAACCTGAGAGAAGTGTAACATTGGAAAATTTCAGTTTTACTTTCCTAATCCTGCTGATGATCGTCATAATGCTTCCAAATTGTTCCTGTTATTAAATGTAGGGGGAGAACTTAAGCTTTGATTCATTTGAAAAGTGCTCATGTAATTCTCATGGGTTGTTTTTTTCTGCTCAAATCAACTTCTATCCTTAAACTTCAGTATTTTACAGGATGTAGCTGAAGAAGTGGAAAAGATAGGTAAAGCTATGGGATCAGGAATAGATGTGAGCTTTGATTGTGCTGGCTTTAACAAAACCATGTCAACAGCCCTGAGTGCCACTCGTCCAGGGGGCAAAGTTTGCCTCGTAGGGATGGGTCATCACGAGATGACTGTCCCACTGACTCCAGCTGCTGCAAGGTACTTGATTTAAGGTTTTTTTTTTTTTTTTTTTAATATAAACCCGATAAAATCATGGTATGAATATAAGCCATCATTTTACCACCGTTGCAAGAACTTGTTAAATGATCTGTGAGACTGTTGAACAAAAGTTGGGATGTTTTGGAATCAAAAGTCTGGACAGGGAGGGATCTATATTACATCATTATGCGTAGTTAGTATGTCCATCCAATAAAAGACTATTGTGTATCAAGCACAACTTTCTCAACCATCTCATACGCTCTTTATATTTTTGACTGGATGGGCATACTATATAAACATAATGATTGTAGTATTTCCACTTTGCTGAGGACTTTCTTGAAATTTGGTGATAGTTGCCGCAGCTGTAGTAACTTTTCAATGGTGAAATTTTTTTGACACAGGAGTTGCATTCACAAATCCATCTAATTTTTTTCCTCCCTTGTATTTTTGTACTATCGTATTTGTGAAATGCAGGGAGGTGGATGTAATTGGGATCTTTCGTTACAAGAACACATGGCCACTATGTCTAGAGTTTCTAAGAAGTGGTAAGATTGACGTGAAGCCTCTTATCACCCATAGGTTTGGTTTTTCTCAGAAAGAGGTGGAAGAAGGCTTTGAAACTAGTGCTCGTGGTGGTTCTGCCATTAAGGTCATGTTTAATCTGTAAATGCAGCTTGTATCCGAACGAGCAAGAAAAAGATAAAATAAAATGGAATTGTTGAGACTAATATGAGCGAGCTAGCATTATAATTGAGCATGTAACTTCATTTCCTAAGTGAATAATAAATCTCGGATTTCCTATGTTTTGAATTTCTATGCTGTTCGGTGTTGTATTTATCTTTTTGTATAGGGTTCAATGAAAGTAGATCAAAACATTTCTTGTGTGATAGATGATAATCTGTCATTCTGAGACACTGATCATCACCTAGCATTTTGAAGCTACCTTAACTCTTGTTGCATAGAGAATGGAAGAGAAATAAGAAGGGAGTTTTTCTTCTAAATCCAAAAATTTTTGTGAACTTAATCCCGGTATTCATTGGTTTATCAAGTTGCAACGACTTGTCTGAGTAGCTTCTGGCTTGATGAAATCATTTGTTCATACAATTGAAGGCACTGCTATTGGCACATGGACAGCTCGATCAGAAAAGGAACTAACTGATGCTGATAGACCTCTCTTAGCATAAAATAAAGGAATTTTGTCACAATGCACATTGACGAAAGGCAACAAACTTTATGAATAAAAACTTCACTATATGGAGAGTAGGAACTGTTACAATTTCTGATACCAGCAATGAAAGCTTTATGTATAAAACTATGCCACACAGAGAGGTGATTAGGGGTTTGAAGCATCTATGGCTAGTAAGCCAAAACTGGCATTCTCACCTTATAATTTCTCCCGCAGACAGACTTACATAAGAGAATAGAACCCCAAAAATAAAAACAAAATAAAAAGAAATGAAATAATGGTGATGAAAAATACATGATGGTGCTTATAATATTACACCAGTCATCAAGAAGTGGCAGTTGATCCGTTCCACCATTGCCATACTCTCACTTCACCAGTTCCATCACCGGTAAAAAATAGATTGCCAGGACCTAGCTGTATGGCTCGAATCTCCTGTTTGGCAAAAATTTTACCCCTCTCGAAGAACCTACACCAGAATAGAATAAAAGAAAACAGTTATTACTAAAGCAGAGCAAAATGGCTAAGGGATAACAAAGTAAAGTGTACATGGCAACAGAAAACTCACGCTGGCAAATCATAGAAGCGTACAGAGTTGTCATTGCAAGAACACAGCAATACTGGCTTGCCCTCTGAATCAGGCATTCCACACAGGGTAAGCACTCCCTGCAGCAGACAAATCATAAACATCTAGTATTGTTCATTTTCCCAAATTCTAAACAAACCATTAATATAAAAGAGGAGCAATTGAATTTATAGCACTATCATGTGAAATATAGAAGTGACACGGTTCACACTTTAATATACACATCAAGAAGGAAAAACTAATGGGTGATCATGCTTTTCTTCACCAAATCTCACAGACATGCAGAACCAGATTGGCTTGCTTTTATAATTCTGAGCCCAATTCTTCGAAAGAATAGGCTTACACCAAGGACACTTATAAAGCAATATAATACAAACACTGAAAACAAAACCCCTCTTTCCTTTAGCCTTTTTTCTTTGGGATCAAACTCAGGAACAAACAGACTAGTAGATAGGGCATCATTGACTATTATTATGCAAAGTATCGCGACCTCAATGTGAATCAACTACTTGAATATAAATACCATCAATATTGACAACCAAATTTAAAATTATGAATTAAAATGCTATGCATAAAACAGGAAAACCAGATTTGCAGAAAATTACATACATGTTCTTCATTGTGAGTGTATGTAACTTCCAAGTTTCCACTTTCTGTAGCAACCCACACCTGCATGAACAAATAAAATCGGCACCACTTTTTTACTTGTGTCAAAAGAAAAATGAATAACATGAGCATCAAAATGGCACAAACCTTTATTGTTTTGTCTAATGAACATGATAAAAGAAACTGATCCCAGCAAAGAAGGGACATCACTACTGAAGTGTGCTCTGATAGAATCTGTATACACTGCAAAGTTTCAAGGCTCCACACCTAAAAGAATTGTGATAAAAGATTAAAAAAGGGGGAAAAAAGATAGAAGAAAGGACAAATTGCCTAACCAAATATAATATTATGGTGCTTAGAAGAATCTCTGCAGGTAATTTATTAAAGAGCGAGAAGTTCTTAGCAGAATTCACATGAAACTAAGACCAACTTACTCTTATTGAATTGTCCATGGAACCAGAGTAAAGCCTATTAGCTCCAACAACTAAAGAAACCACTGCAAGAGTGTGACCTTTAAGTGAAGCAACAGGTTCAAAGCAGTTGGTGGCAGCATTAAATTTCCATGCCAATATAGCTCCATCCTGCACCAAAGCATGTCACTTTATTTGGATCAAGAATACATGGTAAGTCAAAACATATACAGACAGACACATAGACAACAGAGTAGGAAATAAACAGAGGATGAGAAAGGTGGAAGGCATATGGGCAACTTATGCAGGGGCTTTCAGTATGCATGATTGACATTGCACAAACATTTAACTGTGCAAAAAGAAAAGGTGCTCATGATTATGCATAACATTGGGAGCACATATCATGCAATAAAAACCTTCTTCAAAACTGTAGGATCATTTTGAAATTTGGGATATCAAAACGTCCACCTTAAATAACATGGTTTGCAATAGATTATTCACAACACTGTGCCGTCCACCCATGGAAATAGGAATGGCAATTTTGCCCACAAACCCACTACTACCCGATCCCCATAGGACGGGTTTGATACGCCTCTTAGCGGGTTTGCGACGGATTTAAGAAATAAATTTAAAATCTGCAGCGAGTTTGAGACAAGTACAGGTATGAATAAATATCCGTGGATATTCCCAATGGGTATCCGCGAATTTTTTTTTTTTGAAAATACATTGATTTGCCAATGATACCCCTATTATTTTTTTAATGACACATGCCCTCTGTCTGACACCTTACAGTGGTAAAAATAGGTGCAAAGCTCCTTGTATATCGAAACTGGCAAGGTGTCTCTTTGGTCAACAATTGTTGACGTGATTTTTACTGACCCAAATCACGTCATTGGGTAAAGGAAAAAGTGCCTCGTGCTCTAAGCACTCATATTTTTCCTGAAAGATGCATATGCCCCAATGATATCATCGATTTTACGCTTTGATCCACGTACTATGTGATGTGATTCCAAACTGTTTAACAAAGAATTTTTTTGTAAAAATTGCAAACTAACAAACTATCGAATGCCAGCAATGCCGAAATTTTTTATAAAAACCCTCTAAAAATCCAAGGATATCCGTGTGGTTTGATAAATATTAAATACCCGTTTAAACGGGTTTGGTAATAAAATATTGGATTTGGTACGGGTATGGTATTAAATTTTTTTAGTGGATGCGAATGCGAGTTTTGAGATATCCCTCCCAAACCCGATCCGCTGCCATCCTTACACGGAAACCACTACCAGAAACATTAAAGAGAAACAATTTGCCAACAAAAGGAGTAAACTAAAAACATGAAGATTAAAGAGAAAATAAGAATAATCTACTTGTAAAAATTATTACCTGCGTACCAGCGAAGAGCAAATCATTACCGACGGCCATAGCATAAACTTGTCCTACAGGTCCACTAAGACTCAAGTCAGTATTAGTTTGGGTGTTCCAAGCCTGCAATATCACCATATGCCCAATGACGGAATACATCATTGTACTGACACTACTTGAAGCCTGTATAACCATTTGACATTTACAAAAAGAAACTAAAGGTCTATGATTTACCTTGACAAAATTTGTTACACCAATAAAAATCCAAGGACCTTCACTAATCATGCAACCAACTTCACCTCCAATATTAATCACACCCACACACTACACAAAGAACATCAGCCATTAAAAATAATTGCTTCTCAGTTGTGATACAAATAGAACTAAGGAGGAAAAAGAAAATGATAGGTACAAATATTTCAACTCTGCTCAACAAAGAAATTTGTATACAGCACTTTTGCAGTTGTCTAAAATCTCTGAGCACTTGCACCAATGGTTAATGATAAAAAATTGGTGCATGAAATGCATCAAGCATCTTTTACAAGCAACTTATTATCTTTTTTTCATCTTTTTCAAGCAACACCAATGAATTTAGACTTTTTTCTTTTCACCAACAAATCAAAACCTAAACTTTCCAACAAGCAATCAGACTTAGGAAATATATAAAATTTATTAAATCAAAGAACAAGAATAACAAACCTGTCCAGAACTACAATCCCACACTCTTACAGTCTCATCTTTACTACCGGAGTAAAGCTTATCTGAACCTGATGGCAGTGTAATCCCACTCACAACCTGTTCCAAATAACCCAGCAATTGAATCGCCAAAAACACCCAAAATATTCAACAAACTAATTTATATTTTTTATTTTTGAAAAAAATTGTATACCTTTTGGTGGCCTTCAAGCTGAGTCAACAACCTGAAACCTTCCCCCAAAGTCCAAGAATGCAAATACTTGCACTTTTCTCCATACATACAATTCCCTTGAACCCAATTTCTACACAACTTCTCCGTCTTTATAACCGGCCTATTATTATTCCCAACTCTACCCCATGTGTTATTCGCAAACCGCTTCGTGGCAGTTCCATTGGCCACCGCTCCCGGCGGAGTCGGCAATTCTCTGTGCAAGTATGGACATGGATATCGATTACACTTGCCGGCCCGCCAAAAGTTACAAACTTTCTGCTTGTTGTCGACCGTTGAAGGCCCACCTCCTAGTCGCTGGAACACGCGCTTGTTGCCACCGTGCGCTTCTAAATCCATAACCAACTAATAACAGAATAATAACGTTCAATAATGAGTTTGCTAGAATCAGACACTTTGAGTTTGTTCGAATCTGACACGTAAGATGCCCGATTGAAATCGAATCTTATCATAAGAAAAAACCCTAGTTATAATGGTAATGAAAATTTTCTCTCAAAAATCTCTCTTCCATGCTCAAATTTGTAAGTAATTTATATATCAGAAACCCTAATTTGGCGGTTTATGAGTGTTCTTAATTTAATTTCAGTGTGTATAAAGGAAACTGTGTTTCAGACTTCCGTAGAAAATAGAACAGAGGTTGGGAACGAGAAGCCGCTGGGCTGGCCAGGCAACAGGAAGATCGCGTCGGCTTAACAAATACAACAATTACGATAATGCCACCCCCCCGAAAAATACTCAACCTACCCCCTTAACAATCACCAAAATTATATTCCAAGCTAGTAACTGCATTACAATATGTGTATTAACAAATTTATTCTTAAAAATTTTGCATTTAACAAATAAAGACACTTATAAAATGATTAAGTTGTCCTGTTATATGTGTGATTAGATGATTACCTTTCTCATATGTCATTTCTTCGATCTCTATATCTATTTCTGAAGATTTTTTTTTTTTTTCATTGGGTGAAGGAATGATAGCTAATGAACTAATGGGTACGAGTACATACTACAAGGCATTGAAGTTAAAAATAAGTTCATTTATACCCTAGTTAAAGATAAATAGTTCACAACGAAGAAGAAAGTTAGATTCGTAACTCAAAGGTTAAACAAGAAAAAAGTATCGAAAACAATTCTTTTCTCTTATTAACTATGTAAAATGTTTTACGTCGCACCATAACTCGGTCATTTTATGTGTCATCATCCCTCAAATAAAATAAAAAAAATTAACAGTAAATTTGCTCTTATACTCTTAATACTATCGTAATTTTGTTAAGTGTTAGGGGGTGAAATGAATATTTTCTAAATAACAGACCGATAATTGTAAGAGGATATTTAAAATTAACTCTTTTAATTTTGTTTACCGGGGGAAACTACAAAATTATTTAATAAATATATACAAAAAAAATATTGTGATAATTGTAACTTGTATGTCTATTTTAATGAGTTTTCAAATACTTCATTCTTCTTTAAATGAAGCAGCAGACTGCAGATCTCTTAATGCTTATTTCATTGGATCACAACATCATATTATTCTAAAGAGAGGGAGAGGAAAGAAAGGAAAAAAAAAAGCCGCAAAATAGATGATTCAGGCTCATAATATTCCTGAAAGAAGCAATGTCATTTTAACTAAGCAGAAGCATGCCTGTATATAATGTCTGCTTTGAATTTACAATTTTATAGAGCTTCTCTTACATCTATTTGTTTTTATCAACAATGGAACATTTGATGATACCGGCAGTAATCAAACGAAGAAATTTTAAAAGGGGAATAAGATTGAACAAGATATCAATGCCAACCAAACTGATACAAAAAAGCACAACAGAGAAGTAGCCCACATTTTGCCTTCCATCTAACCTAAACCCACATTTCCATCAAACTTGCTATGCAAGAAAATCTTGGTGGTGTATTAGTCGCTAAAGCTTGTACTATATTAACAGAACGGAGCCACAAACTCAAATAATGAAGATCTGTGCACATCTGAAAGCGAAGTTAGCGGCATTGTAGAGTGCAGGAAGTAAATACTAAAGTAAACTTACGAGGTTAACTACTTTTTGGGTCTCCAGACTAAAAATCAAAGATAAATAATGGCTGATTTGGTCATTTTGGGCAGTGTTCTCAAGATATATTTCTTTTGATTCTAAAATAATAACATATGATGTGTCAATGTGAAAATGGAGCCACAAGGAATTATACCCTCTGCATATATCTCTTTTGATGCCAACAAACTGCGATTACATGCAGTCACATCTTTATTTCTTTTTTCCAACCCAATGAAGACTACTATAGTATGGTCATTTTTTCATCTCTCTGCTGCAAAAATCATCTTCTTTCCTATTAGTTGCAAATGCCATCTTCGCTAATACTGAGGTAGAAAATGTCTCTCAAAGAAGAGAATAGTAAAAATCAAGCAATTGTGAACAACATGCCACTAGTATGGTAGCATTTACTCTTAACAACCACTGGGACACATGGTTTGCTTTAAGCAAGGCCACCCTATAGAACACAGTTCTTCTGCGACAGCTTACCACACTCCAAAACCAACCACAATTATAATATGTCAGCAGGTGTTAAATATATTATACTCAATTTCAGTCACTAAACAGGTAAAAGCCCATCCAAAATCAATATTGTAGAGTCAACTCCTAAAAAATACAGCTTAGAAACTCCTCAATGAACTATGAAAAAGCCAGACCAGAAAACACTCTGATCATTAACTGTTAATGGCCAAAAATCTGCATAAAGGTAATATTTTGGCAGTGGAACAATGCAAAAGAAAATGAGTATTTCTACAAAAATGCTAGTAGACCCATCATATAAAATAATGTTAGAGAGAAATTACTGTGTTAAATATCATAAGAGAGCAGGACCATTTATTCCACAATACCCAATGCTCATTTTAAAAAAGTTTCAATTTCCATTCTTTGAGTGGCAAAGCCTTAAAAGGCAGCAATTGGATATGCTACTAAAGCAATTGTTGAATGTGGAAGGTGAACCATGAAAAAGCAAGTCAGCAGGCATGTTAGAAAAACAAAGTACTTTGTTCAGAATGCATATTAAAAGAACAAATTATTTTGTTAACATTTTTATATTTTAGATTACAATAGCAATTTAAAGATAATTAAATAACTATTCACCAAAAGCTTTGCTCCAATAACGCAACGTAGGGAGAAAGAGCTTACTAAACAGAGACGTTGAGAAATCTTACAATGATACAAGTGAAGTACTGCATAAACAAGTAAAAGCAAAGAAGAAACGGATGAAAGGGCAGGAAAGGAAAAGAATGGGGTGTGACATATCAAATATTAAGATTATGAAAAATATATATTTATGAAATACAACTTATAAACTACCCTAACAAACACATGGAGCAAAAAAATTTACAAAACCAAATTCTGAAGAGCATTCTTGCAGAAATATAATATTACTGTGTGCCTAGGTGACAAGGATTTTCGAAGCATAATTAACTTGCAAGCTTAAAAGCATCAATGAAAAGACCATAAGTGAAACCCATCTTGAAGTTGTTGAGAAGAGCAAGGGGAAAAGTTACCTTTGGCCTGCTGTAATAAAACAGCATTACATACTCCGTCAAGAGAACACATAATACTGCAGCAATCACATCGTTGACTCTTATAGCTCCAAATGACAAAGAGATTGTTTGTGCCACATAAAACACACCCAACAAGGAAATTCCACCAAAAAGTGCCCTCCTAGAAGGACTTTGAAAGTAATTCCTTGAGAGCTCTGGCACAATTCTGATTATATCGACCAGCCTCCGTGGTCCTCCATTCTCTTGCACAGCTTGGATGCTAAGAAATCCAGCTGTGGATGATGAAACCAAAATTCCTTTTTTTCCACGAGAAACTCTGTTTAGTGGACTCAGGCCAAACTTGAGAAGGCTTGTAGCAGAGACCAAACTGATGGAATGTGCCATTTAAGCTTCATTCATCAAAGAGTCAATCAGAAGCACTGTCCTGGACAAATGAAACCCCAAAAAAAAAAATAGTAGTTATCTTAGATTAAAGCTAGGCACCATGAAGACGCAAATGTATCACAAGGAAATAAATGCAACAGTTTGGCCAAATGATACACTACTAGTTCATTACACATATTTGCCTTGTATTTTTTCATAGTCTGAAAAAGATCAGAAATTGGTATTAAGAGACACTAAAGCACCCAGAGACTAGGGTTCTTCCATATATATGCAATCATTAGCTGCCCAAATGTGTTCTTCTGGAAGCCTACAACATCAAATTTCCATTTTTCTCCAATAATAAATGAAATTAGTACAAAGTTTCAGTTATAAACCACAACAAAACAGCAATTCTTGGACATTCCAGCAGAACCCATAACTAGATTGTTTGTATCATCCACCCAATTAAAAAAATTCCACAACTGCCAAACAACAGGAGCAAATTGTTGAACTTTCAAGCAAGTTATAGAAATAATTTACTTATTTCACATAAATAAAATAAAATAAAAAGTCACAAAATTTAACAAACTTGTGGGAAGCCATTGTCGTACGAAGCCAAGATTCAAACATGTTACCTGCAACTCGAAATCCAGCATTCTTAAATGAAACAATCTCGTTGCGGCGGAAGATGAACAGAGAGAAAAAAGAGAGCAGGCCTTGGTCGTTGAAGTGATCGAGTACGAGTGAACTGAGTGATTTTAGGAAGGATTTAATTTCAGTTGCTATTGGCAAAAATTCCAAAAATAACCTGCCTTTGCGTTCACGGCCAACTCAAAGTCAATCTTGAGTTTTTTTTACAAAATAGTCTATTTATTAAGTATATATTTATTTATAATAAATGATAAAAATAAAATTTAATCTCATTTAAAATATTAATTTTTATACTAAATTATCTTTTGTACAATATTTAACTTAAAATCTCTGTTAAATATTAAAAATAGCTAAAATTATTTATCAAATATTGAGAATTTTGACATTCAATCAATAATTTCTATTAAATATCTAGAATTTGGTCAAAATTTTTTATCAAATATCGATAATTGACTAAGAATTTTTATCAAATATCAAAATTATCAACGTTTTTATCCAAATATCGAGAATCTCAATGTTTGACAAAACATATCTATCAAACGTCAAGAATCTCGACATTTGCTTAAGTATTTTTGTCAAACGTTAGGATTCTCAACGTTTAATAAAAATTTTTGGTCAAATATTGAAATTCTTGACATTTGATAAATATTCTAGGCCAAATATTATATAGAGGGTATTTTATTCCAAAAATAAATTTTTTAACTGAGATTAAGTTTTATTTCTACCTTTAGTTATAAATAAATTTGAACTTATAAAATGGGTTATTTTATAAAATTAAAAAAAAAAAAAACCTCCCTAGTTCACGACCTCATTATCATTTAACATTTAAATAAATTATAAAATAATAAATAAATATTAATTTAAATGTTAAAAAATTATTATATTAGAATAATCTATTAGTCATTAAGGTTACTTTAGTTCGAATCACAACAATCTTATTTGTTATTTTATTTTTTTATTTTAAATATATTATTTTTTATTTTTAAAAAATATACATAATAAATAATAAATGATAAAATTAATTTTTAAAGAATAAAATTAATATAAAATTATTAATTTAAAAAAATTAAAAATTAAAAATTAAAATACAAAAAAAAAAAAATGGACTGCACTTGGGCCAAGGGCATGAGTATTTATCATTTATTAAAAATAAAAAAATTAAAATACAAAAAAAATAGATTATTGTAATATAATAGTTTTTTATCATTTAAATTAATATTTATTTATTATTTTATAATTTATTTAAATGTTAAATGTTAATATATAATGTACAATGTTAATATATCATTTATTAACTATTTTAAAATATATATATATATATACACACACAATAAACAACAAACAATGAAATTGAATTTATTTATAATAAAAATTTTATAAAATTATTAATGAAAAAATATTTAAAAAATTAATAATGTAATGAATACTGTAATACGAGATTATAGCGGTACGAGCGCATTGTAGAGAATGCTCATGCGGATGATACGAGCTATTGTAGGGTAGGTAATGTAGAGACACAAACATACCGTATTTAATACGTTTTTAGGTTAAGTAATCATGAAAGTAAAATTATCTAAATTTTATTAAATTGATCTATTTAATAAAATTTTTTTAAAATTGATCATAAATATAAAAAGGACTTTAAAATGTGATTATTTTGAAAGTTTTTCCTTGCTATTATTGTACCAAATATTATTATAAACGCGATTTATTAATATGAAAGTGGCTAAATTTAAAATATATGACACATTATTCATTGTTCATAAATATACTCAAATGAAAATATAATTTATTATTATAACAAAGCAAATCTTATTTATTATTAATCTCTCTTTTTTTACCTTCTTTAATTTTACGACACTATCAAAATCTTTTCTTATAAATTTATATATAAAAATAGTCAATTTAATATTGTCGAAAAATTGAGTATAAGAGAAATAAAGATTAAATTTTCCTTAATCATTTATCATATTTATGAAAGTAATAAATAAGATATAATAATTTTAAATTTATTTAATTTCAATGCATATTTATTACAATTTGTTTGTAAAAAAATTATATTAATTTTATTCTCTTTTATTTTTATTTTTTGTAAAAAATTCACATTAAAAAAGATGAAAGAAATATTATATATATATATATTTATTGAAATAAATAAAAAGAAAATAAATGCAATACATTATCAAATATTTTAAATATAAATAACATGAATAATTGAACTATTAGAATTTGGTCAATGTGAACAAAATGTTTGAAAATTAGCTTGTAAGTATGAACAATTATTGGAATATAGTACAAAAATATATTCCAAATATAGACACAATAAAAAAAAAATGGAAGTTATTATTAAAAGGGTAATAGTTCGTTGCAAATATTTCTGTGAAGGGAAAGACCGTTAAGCACAGCGAGTATCGTCTTTGGCGTACACAAGCGAGTATCCTCTTTGGCGTACACAAGCGAGTACCCGTGAAACAGACAGTAACTTAAGAATTCATTGATTAAGCAAAATTAAACCGAGTTTTGACGTCCGAGGAGGAGTTGCTTTTGAATTTCAGAAAACACAACAGAATCCAACAACAAAACAACATAAAAGCTTAACTCAAGAGAAGAGGAGACCAAGGAGAGCCCACAGGAGGTATTTCGTGGGGAATTTAATCACTGCTACAACGGGCTCCTTCTTTGTGCCTCCTTTTCTCTCTAACCAGGTTCTTTATTTCTCTATATGTTTCTCTTTGTATGTGCTTGTGTGACTATATGCGAGTGTTTTATTATTATTATTATTAAATGTGGGTATCATTGATATATGGTTTTATCGTTGGTTTTTGATCTGGGGAGTTTATTTATCCTTTTAATTTTGGTGGGTTTGTGTGGAATTATGCTTTTGTTTGTAAAATCTAGGTGTTTTAGGGAAAGGGTATGGTTGCTTTTGTCATCTGGAGCTGATTTGCGCTAATTCCATATGTTTAGAGTTTTATTTACTCGCACCAGAAAAAAATAAAAAATGAAACTTTGTGTATTCGAGAGATGGTCTGGTGGAAGACTTCATTTTATTTATTTGTTTGTTGTCTAAAGGATTATTTGAATTCAGTTCTGAGCTTGACTTGTCATTTGTTAAGTTCAATTATTATTTCTCTATGGAAAATGATCTGTCTGATGTTTGGTATATGTTATTGTAGTTCCAATTGTATTCAAAGGAAGAATATATACTGTGCATTTGGAGAGGTTACGAATTGACCTTAATTTGGTCATTTGTTATTGTACTGCAGATCCAGCTTATCCCTTAAGAATGGAGAGAATTCTCAGCCAATAGAGTCAGGGTTTTGTTATTTCAATAGTCATCTTCAAGTGTGGTCTATTGAATGATTAAGTGAGCAAGCTGAGGTTCTGTTGACATTTTTGGATTGGTCTGGGGAGCTAGAATCTGGTATGGCTGTTGCCAAGAGCAACAGCAGCGGTGAACCATCAACTCAACCTTGTAATTGTTACAAAGTTGCAAGCTTAGCTGAAACAATTTTGGACACAAACCAGATCTCTGATTTGAAAGAAAGATTCTTTCTTGGGCAGCAATTGGGCTGGGGGCAGTTTGGTGTTATAAGGGTTTGCTCTGATAAATTGACTGGAGAGGTGTTCGCCTGCAAATCGATTGCTAAAGACAGATTGGTGACCTCAGATGATGCCCGAAGTGTCAAGCTTGAGATTGAAATAATGACCAGGTTATCAGGTCACCCAAATGTTGTAGATCTCAAAGCGGTTTATGAGGATGAAGACTATGTGCATTTGGTGATGGAGCTTTGTGCTGGTGGGGAACTTTTCCACCGGTTAGAGAAGTATGGACGATTCTCTGAGTCCGAGGCTAGGGTTCTCTTCAGGCATTTGATGCAAGTGGTTCTATATTGTCATGAAATTGGGGTTGTTCATAGAGACTTGAAGCCAGAGAACATTCTCTTGGCTACAAAAGCCTCATCCTCACCCATTAAATTGGCTGACTTTGGTCTTGCTACCTACATCAAGCCTGGTAAAGTGATATATCTTTGTTTTTCTTTCCTGTTCATAGATTTTTTCATGTTATTATGCCCAGTAAAAAATCCAGAAAATTAATGTTTTGCACATGTGGGTTTTGTTTAAACAGGGCAAAGTTTGCATGGGACTGTTGGGAGTCCATTTTATATAGCTCCCGAGGTATTGGCTGGTGGCTACAATCAGGCTGCTGATGTTTGGAGTGCAGGGGTTATTCTTTATATTCTTCTCAGTGGTATGCCACCTTTCTGGGGTAATACTAAGTCAAGGATATTTGATGCTGTTAGGGAAGCAGATTTACGTTTCCCTTCCAATCCTTGGGATCACATATCTGAATCCGCTAAGGACTTAGTCATGGGAATGCTTTCAACGTATCCTTCTCAAAGGCTCACTGCTCAGCAAGTTTTAGGTGTGGATGCTCATTTTTATTTGCTAGATATTGGCTTCTTATTTTCTGTAACATTTAGATTCAAACATACTGTTTCCAGTTCTGGTAAAGATATTGTAAATTTCTTAATTTATTTTCACTCCATATCTTATTGGGAAAGACATTCAAAGCATCTAAGAAAAAGGCCAATTTTGTACTGAGGTGATCGCATCTACATAAGGACATTTATGATGAGCACATCCCAAAACAGTTGTGCCACAGAGGATGTGTATGACCTGAGGCTATTGTTATGCCCATAAGAGAAAACACTCCTAAATTTCTGTCATTCTTGTAGATCACTCATGGATGAAGGATGGCATTCAAGATCCCAAAGAACCAAATGAAAACATGGTTGAAGGTTGGCAAGAATGGGATTTAGGGAGTGGCTCATTCTCTACCCAATTTATGACCTGGAATCAGGACGTCAGCTTTGGCAGTGGATCACCAAACATCGGTGATATGGAATCACCTGCTTTAACCTGCAGAGCATCATTCTCTTCTTTCTTGGTGGGGCCATCAACACCTTGCCTTCCATCTGCTGGGTTTTCTTTCTGCAGTCCCGGTGATTCTAATTCCTTGGAATCCGCCTCTCCTCTACCTTCCGTGCCCAGTTTTGCATTCTTTAGCCTGGGTTCTGTTGGTCAAGGGAGTTTATCTATAGATTGTTTAACCAGCATTTCCAGAGTTGATGCTGTTCATGGAGGTAATTGAGTTTTCAACTTTCATAACTGTTATGTTTTTCCTTGTATAACTTTCATCTGAGTTATATATTTGCTTTATCATGCAGAGGCTAGCTTGGTGATGCTGCTTAAATCTTCTCCTTCTTTTGGGCATGAGCTCAGAGAAATGGAGCATAAGACAGCTGAAGTTACAGCTGGAGTTAAAAGGGCAGGTGGGACAATTGGGTCCAAGATGTTGAGCATCCACAGCAGGAGGTACCGTACAATTGGTCTTGGTGAGCGTGAGCAACTTGATTTCATGGTTTCCGAATCAGTTATCCGATGGACATCATGCGCTCATCTTCCAACTGCCCCATCCTTGAGGTCTTCTCTTGTGTGTTAAAAACGTGCAAACTAGACAACATCATATACTGAATTGGATTATGCTGAGAAGAGATTTAAAGCTAAATTGTCATTCCTATTGAAATTTTCAGTGCTAATGTATTATATTACGTTTGTGTTGTGCACTGCACATGTTACTGAGTTTCTGTTGTGTTCTTTGCGATGATTTGTATGATGAGTGATGTTTAGCTCACTGATAAAGTAGCAAGGTTCAACAAAGTTGTGTCTGAATACTGTTGAGTTTCTGCCACGTGTATATAGAGTGAGGTGGATTTTTATAAATTAAAGTTTCCCGAATTTATACGTAATTGATTGTTGAATGTCAGCATATTTAGACAAAATTTCTATCAATATTTAGACTTTTGGACGTTCTCTTCTCTTTCATTTTACCCTTTGTGTTGTTCCGCTGAAAGCTGCCTACCTACATTATCATTACCAGAGCCAAATGCCTTGGTGTAGAATATATGTGGTTCAGATTTGTTGGCGCACCCAACAAAGTATGTAAAAGTTTAGAGGTGGGTGGCCCTATCACAGTATCATTTCATTTCATTTCATTTCCGTGCCAAAATCACTGCCTATCAAGTTTTTTATTAGATTTAATAGGCTGTATAATTAAGAGTGTTCTAGCATTTCCTTTTAACTTGAAAGAGCTGCAAAAATGGAGAATTATCCAAAGTATTTTGCTCTATGATTAGGCTATTAAACAAAAGCAACCTTCTTTAAGCTGCAAGCGTATTGATCTTACAAGCTGCATACATAATTACGTGTCTGCTATAATGAAGCTTCAGTTCGATTGTCCAACAGACACAATCAATACAAAGATAGATTTTCCAGCCCCATTAAAGAGACAGAAGACTCTTTTCTCATGCATGCTGTCCGTGTGATAAAAGAGTTTTTAAGATTGAATCTTATTCACACTAAACTTAGGAAGTTTAATTTATACAAGGGTTTGTAAAACCTACACTCCTCTGGCCGTGCAAGTTTTCTGTTGTCATTTTGATATTTGGATAACTACCAGGGCCACTAATAATTTACTGCTCACACGAGTCACCATCAAGCATCCGTTGCACATAAAATACATAAATCAGTCAGTTTTTATAGCTAGATTTTTCTAGACTGAAAGCTAAGGTCCATACTCGAAGTACAAACTAGCCTCATATTTTTCTCCTGGTTTCATGAAAACAAGAAACTTGTGCTTCTGGTTACATAATTCTCAAGCGTTGCGCAGAGTTATGCTATAAATATTCTAATAAAGACTGATATATTTCCTTCATAGAACTCATAACAATGCTTTTCACCAAATGGGTTGTAAGATAAACTCCTCAAACCCACCAATTCTGTTCCAGTTTGCCACAAGAAAGCCAAGTTATAGAATCAAAACAGTTGCTTTCTCTTCTTACAATCCTAGCCAACAAGAACGAAACTCCAGTACCGTCACAACTAGTCAGACTCAGCAGCCAAAAAGTGCTGACGTTTACACCATTAGTCTCAAGAGTTTAAGAGGTTGCAAGCTTGGCATCTCCAGGTATCCTGACTTTGAATATAATGCAGAAGGGGGAAAAGGAAACGGAACTGGTACTACTAAGATCATGGACGGTGAATTCAAGAAGGAAATTTCAGTTTGTTTTGACTTGAAAACTTTGTATATTCCATCACGGACAAGTGCAAAGACCAAGTTCTTGGCATTACCTTTGCCACCATTTTTGAAGATTGATATTGCTCCTGAACTCTTTCAAGGAAGCATTGATCAAGAATCAGTGGCTGTTAGGGGTTATGTTACAGTATCCTAATCAAGGATTTGCTGCTATTTCTTTTGCTGGTTGATCTAGAATTCGTAGCCAAGTTCTGGTTTTCTGTGGGAAGTATCTATAGAGCACCGCAGCTGCTGGTGAAGACAGTGCTGACCTCTGAGGAATCAGGAGCATTGAGAAGTGGAAGAGGGGAAAGACCGAATAAAGAAGGAAAGTGCAGATTGGTTGGGGTGGCAACAGTGGATCCAATTGATGATGTCTTCATGAATACTTTCCTTGGCCTCCCAACTGAATGCCTTGCCAGCCTGAATGCTGTTATCTCCCTGTCTTATAGATTATAAAGATCCAATATTCAAAGCAGCAAAATCATGCAGATGCTTCTTCATTCAATTGTAATTGTAGTTGTCACACAGACATAGATTCAACCATAAAAGCATTAAAGAAAGCATGGAGCACAAGTTTTTTGCCCCAAATGCTGTAATAAGAGATGTTATAACTTATAATCCATTCTTTACTACTGTAAAATTAAGCAGATCCTCCCTTCATTCTACAGTTATGACACCAGCCTGATAATCCTGCTGAGATTTTGAGGCTCTAGACATATAACCAAATAAGCATGGAAGAGAAGTAAGCTTTTCAACTCCACACATTAACAGATGAAAAGAATCTGAGTATTGATCATTAAACTATTATACTTCCATAAACTGAGTTCTTCAAATACAACAAAGTTGAGGAGGCAGTTATTTTGTGCATAGATCCATCTCAAGTTTGATGCAAAACAAAATGATCGGATTCAACCACACACCATGCCACCATCCACTTCTGTATTCTCTTTTCCCACAAAAGGAAAGCACACCAGTTAGTTATTAACTTACTATTAACATGTCATATAATTTATCATATGCATCTAATTTATCATCTAATTTATCATATGCCACCGAGTCCAGACAAATAGAAACTTAGCTATTAGAGAAAGCATCTAATTTATCATATGCCACCTTGTCCCAAAATCATCAATATATACAACCTTCGTGGAATAATGTCAATAAACCATAAATGTTCCATGACCACAAGACCATCCATTGTATCAATAAATAAAAAATGAAAAAGAAGAATGAAGTTGAGGAACATTTCCTTCACATTCACTCCTTGCAAACAAAACCTCAAAAATATTATCGGTCTACATGCACAAACATTAAATTTATTTAGTCATAACGTTTAGGCTAGTATGCCAGGTACCACAGAAACAGTACAACAATTAGTAGAATTTGTATCTACGCAAACATGAAAATGCAGTGATCGCATTTCATTTGATAGAAATTATTTGCATAACAAAAGTCTTTAACAATATAATGAACAACATTGATTGGTTAAAAATGGGAACTTACAACAGTAATGCACCAGCTAATAACAGTCACCATGTTCACTAGAATTATTTCAGAAATTCTAATACAGGTGATTTACAACAAACTACAACTTCACCACCGCCTTGATCATCGTTATTTTAAAATTCTAATACTGTTGATTTACAATAAAGCATGATGTTGACAGCAACTATTATTTAACACCCCCACCCCCAACTACAACCAACAAAAAGATAAACAGAAGCGCCATAGCTTTCGCTTGTTTGAATTCACCAACTCTCCTTCATAATCGTCATGTCCTTTGCTTTAAAATAGGCATGATCAAATGGACCTGCATGAAGGAAAATTAATCAAGTTAGAACAAATATCACTGATCCAGAACATAAAAAGAAGCAATGTGAAATTCAATTCTACAACTCACATTAGCAAAAAGATGCATATTAGACAATCAGCAATTTCTAGCTGCTTTTCTTCTAAGTACATGTAACAAATTTATAATTACTCAAATGCCAGCCTTTGAGTGCCAACCAATGCAGCATATTGACCCTTCTTAGCCAGCAACTCGAAATGAGTTCCCAGTTCTGCAATCTTCCCATCAGAACAAAGTGCAATTTGATGTGCATTCTGAACTGTGCTTAATCTATGAGCAATCACTAATGTTGTCCTGCCCTTCATCAGATGGTTCAGTGCATCCTGGACCAGGCGTTCACTAACTGCATCCAGAGCACTGGTGGCCTGTTTCAGAGAATGGCATATATTCAAGGGAGGCTAAAACCAAAAATGAGTCCAATAGTGTTTCATGCCACAATCAAGAACACTTTCATGAAAAGAAAAGATAAGACTGAGCCTTTGAAAATTTCCAGTTTCACCATTCAATCAGGCTGAATGAGAACCAAGCATGGAAACTAAAACCATACCTCATCAAGGATCAGGATGGGGGCATTCTTCAGCAGAGCTCTAGCAATAGCAACTCTCTGAAGATCACAAATAAACAAGTCAATTACCTCCTTCTCTCTCTCTCTCTCTCTCCCTCTCACACACACACACACACACACACACA
>JAXCLQ010000015.1:11094445-11114997 GCA_035584115.1 Cedrela odorata
CTCAGAAACGATTCACGAGAAGACACGTGGATGTCAAGATGCTGGAACTGATTTTACGAATTTGACCTTCAAATTTTTACAGAATTAGAGCTGAAAGTGGAGGTGGAAATTACAATTATTTCTGCAAATAACATATGTCATGACGAATGAAAAAGACTTGATGTAGTGACACTTTTATCACTAAAATAACAAATGTATACAAATTATTAAAAGAAAAAACATAATAAACGTAAGATATATAGGAAGAAATTATGATATAGGTGAGAGTAATATATACACTGACAGAATCTAATGGGGCATCAAATCTAGCTAAACAGTAGTAAACAAGTATATCACACTTACCGAAATCATGGAATACACATGGCAAAGTTGACAAGAAAAGAACACTTGGGAGAAATAATCAACCGTGTAAAATGGTTTGAAGCAATTCCTGGACTAAAATAAAAACTTTGGATGGATGAACAAACACAAATAAGATTTTTGCCTTCTTTTTATTTTCAGATAAGAAAAATAACGACTTTCCTTGCGTTTTATCCATCTTCTTGTCCTTTATTTCCTATTAATCTTACTCAAGGCTATCTCTACATCCTCAACCAAAATCATAAAGAAAGCTCTTTTGCAGCATTTTCAGCCTTTTATTTTAAAACTTAAACTCACGTACTGTGAAATAGTTTCAAGAACAAAAAATGATTTCTGAACACCAAATAGTTCTCAATAACAATGAAATTTACTAAAACAGTTAGCAGAAACAGCTAGCAAAAAGTTCGTTTTCGATGCAAAAATTCTCAATCTAAGTCTACAAGACTATATACTAATTAAATAGGATATCGAAATAGACAATAATGAATATAAATTAAATCTTCGATTACCCAACAAGAGAAACATCTACACTGATCCCAACAGGAAATAATTCAAGAACACGTATAAAATAAAACACTAACAGATCAAGAAACTAAGCTTCCCAATTACTATCTCTGCCAAAATTAAAAAAAATATATAAAAGGGTATTTGAAGAACATCACAAAATAAGAAAAACAAAAGCAAAAAATTTGGGTCTAATTAATCAACTCAAAAACTAAGCAATCAAGCACAGCACAGCGCGCCAATAACATATAAACCCAGGAAAAGAAATGAATTTAAAGAAAAATAATGGAAACGTACCTTTCAACAGTGATGTTAAATCGAAGACAATGAGATCTCTCAAAACCCTTAAAACCTCGAGCTATTGAGGAGAGTAAAAGGTCTAATGTTCGCCAATCACAGGCGGTGACAAGAGTGACACATCAATCAACCCGGAATGAAGAGTTGGGTCCGACTGGCCCAGTAGAGACCGGAACTAGGCCGATCAGGGCCCATATTTGTGTTAGTATAAGCCCATTTATATATCTTTCGAGCAGGTACTATAATTTTATAAAATAAATATTAATTAAATTTAAAAATATAAATATTTAATCATATATTCGATTATATATTTTAAAAATATTTATTAAATTTAAATAACGTTAAGAATTATTTTTAATTAACATATAATTACATGTTAACTAAAATGATATTTGAAATATTTCACAAATAATATTAAATATTTTATAATATTTTTTTTTAAAAAAAGGGTTGAAATACAGAAATACTATGAAATATACCTACATATTTGTAATTTCCACCTCCACTTTCAGCTCTAATTCTGTAAAATTTGAAGGTCAAATTCGTAAAATCAGTTCCAGCATCTTGACATCCACGTGTCTTCTCGTGAATCGTTTCTGAGATCAGGTCTTCACGAGATTCTGCCATTCTAATCTGATCCCTGCCCCATCGTACTAACGATTCATCTCGAATCCAAGTCTCCCCTAACTCGGACTGACTCACTTTTTCCTTCCACTCTCTTTACACCCAGTCAATCACCGCTTCGCTCTTGACTACCTTCTTCTATGGAACAAACTCCGTCGCACCTTCCGTCAAATCTCCGTCACCGACCGTTGATTATGTAGAAATCTCTAAACCTTCCTCTGTTACTTCCACTGTCCGTGATTCAGATGGCTCAGCTTCAATGGATTGCTATTTTTCTTACACTTTCATGTCTCTTACCTGCTCTCTACGCAAGCGACGGTGATACTGATCCGATTTACAAGTAAAGATTTCCAATTTATTAAATGATTTTTGGACATAGAATGTTTGCCTCTTTTTTATTTGATTTCATTTTTGGTTTTATTATGAAATGCTTGCACTGTCGTATTGACGAGCTAGAGTTGTTTGAACATGTTTGTTTAATACACAGCTTAAAGGAAATTTAGATATCTAATTTACTAGTGGGAGTTAACTTTAACTCACGAAGGATTGTAAAAAGAGGGTCTGAGATTCATAATATTTGCATTAACCTCTTTAGTTCAATGTTTTGAGAAATGTTATTGAAATTAGGTGGAGTAATGATTGTGTAAGAAATGAAGGGGGAGTTGGTAGAAAGTGCTTTTGAGTAAAAGCGATCTCAAATACTAAAAATATAGATGCAGTAGTGCTTTTGACCCCAGAAGATTCAGTTATTTGCTAGAGATCCCCTTTCTTGTTAATAGTTTTGGCTTCTATAGGAAGTATTGAAATTTTTTTAAAGGGTGTGTAATTATTGGTGTGGATTTTGAAACTGTGAGATTAAAGTGGTGCTTGAAGTTTAGTTGTTGAAGCTTGCCTATGAAGTTTCTAGTTTTGCTTTATGGATGTCAGTTGACCGGATGCTGGTTAGATATCATGTCCAACCGGTCATCCTCTTGTTGTTAAACATGTTTTTTTTTTGGTATGAAAAAATGGTCAATGTTTCTCAAGTTTTAATTTTGGCATTCTGATTGTATGACTGAGTTGTTATCTTCTGTCTTCTGGCACTTTTACCTATTATTAATGACAAAGGTATGATAAGGAAGTTTGCGTTTTAAACTTGGAGTCTCCCATTTTGAGGGATACTCAAACGTGTTACCAATGATTAGGTTAAACATCATTTTGTTACTTTTTCCTTTCCCATCAAATTTCTAAAGAACTCGTTGTGCGCCATCTCTCTTTATCTGCCTCTGATCATCTACTTGCATTCTTAATGTTTATTGACATTGAATTTCGGTTCTAGCTGGAGTATTAACTAAACTTGCAATTTGTGTCTTGCTCAAAAAAATTCCACGAGGCAATGTTGCTCCACTATTTGCTTGAATGTTCCAGATAATATTGCTTATTTGTGCATTTTTCATTCCTGGAATGTTAATCCTTTTGATACTTGTTATTGATTTGCCAGGGATTGCGTGGAGCAGTGCCAGAAAACTGGATGCGTGGGGGACAAATGCTTCCAACACTGTAACTTCTCATCTGATGGGAAACCTGTTGATGGGCCATGGTATCTGCAAGAGCCACTCTATCTTCAGTGGAAACAATGGGACTGCAGTAGTGACTGTCAATATCACTGTATGCTTGCTAGGGAAGAGGAGAGAGAAAAAGTTGGTGACAAGCCTGTCAAGTATCATGGGAAATGGCCGTTCTGCCGTGTTTATGGAATTCAGGTTGTCACATATAATTTGCTAGAGCACTATTTTTTCATGTGATTTAATTACTTATATAGGCTGATTTAGTCACCCGTCTGATTTGCTTATTCAAATGTTATTTATGTTCTAAGGAACCTGTTGCTGTTGCTCTCTCTGCGCTCAATCTTTCCATACAATTTCATGGTTGGGTGTCCTTTTTCATCCTTCTATACTACAAGTTGCCTTTGAGTGCGGATAAGAAGACTCATTACGAATATACTGGTTTATGGCACATCTATGGGATCCTAGCAATGAACTCCTGGTTCTGGAGTGCTGTCTTCCATAGCCGGTAAGCAGTCCTCTTCTGGATTTACCTTTAGATATGCAACATAATATTTATTTATGGTACTATAGTTAGAGAATAGCTCTGTTAAAGGGCTCTAGTTTTCTTCCCGACATCCGCACTTCAATAATCTACTGATAGACAATTTAAAAAATGAGCCTCTTTTTCCCCTGAAAAGAGTTAGAACTTAATTCTTTCAGTTGATTTTGTTTGGAATTGAATTTCATTCTTCCGGCCACATTTGAACCTTTTTTTTATTGCTCTTTGAAGCAATTTGGAGAAGCTGAGAAAACCAAAATAAAAAATGGCATTCTAAAATATGCAAATTATGATTGTGCATACAAAATTTGACTGCAATGATAGTTTAATTTTGCATTACTGCACCTGGAGAGAAAAATTAGCTAGTTCTAATATTTTTCTTTTAAATCTTACGAAGTCAACTGAATGATCAGATGTTTGTGTGTGTGTGTGTGTGTGTGTGTGTGTGTGTGTGTGTGTGTGTGTGTGTGTGTGTTTCATATTTTTTTCTGCCATATTGCTGGGGTTTTTCTTTTCCCATTTGCTGTGACATTTTTCTAATTTGATTGTAGAGATGTTGAGTTGACAGAGAAGCTAGATTGTTCATCTGCTGTGGCATTACTTGGTTTTATGTTTATTCTAGCAATTCTGCGAGCTTTCAGTGTGAGAGATGAGGCTGCCAGGGTTATGGTTGCTGCCCCATTTATAGCGTTTGTGACAACTCACATCTTGTACCTGAATTTCTATAAACTTGACTATGGTAATTCATTTCTCTAATGACCTTTCTTGCAATGCACCATATATATCTCTACTCAGAACAATTAGTATTTTGGTGTAGTTACACTTGTCTGGAGAAGGAACACCGTCAATGATGTCGACATTGATTTCTACATGAGAAAGGCAGTGTTTCTCTTCTGCTTGGTTAAACATTCAATTGAAACTGTTTTTTTCTTTACCATACGGAATAAGCCATAAAATTTTCTTTACTATTCTATCTGATCCATTATCTGCTAAATCTATACTTCCATGATAAACTTGGTTTCATCCTGTCTCTTGTATTTATATTCGGCTTTGAGAATTATTCTTTACTTTGATGTTATTCGTTCGGTTGCAAGCAGCTTGGCCATTTCTATTTTATCAACTTTTCATTTTCTCCTAAATGATACCTCTTGTGCATTTAAGGTCGATCTACCTTTTATTGTCATCCCTGCTCATTTATTTCAACTTTCACTTTAAACTGAAATTCTTTGTACTGGAATACCAATACTTGGAAATCTGATGTAAACCTGTGGTTGATATCTCCTTTGATGATGTAATCTGTAAAGATTGTGACATGATAAGCCATACATCATAGTTGAAACAAGAGAAAATGTTGGAAATTGAAATTGTCATTTTCAGAAATTGGCTCTTCATTATAATGTCCATTTCATTTTCACTGGTTTTACTGTAGACAAACTCATTTTTCAGGTCTAAACATGAAAGTCTGCCTGACCATGGGTGTAGCTCAACTTCTCACATGGGCAATTTGGGCTGGTGTCACTCGCCATCCATCACGCTGGAAACTCTGGGTGGTTGTTGTTGGAGAAGCGTTGGCCATGCTCTTGAAGATATACGACTTCCCACCCTACCGAGGTTATGTGGATGCTAATGCTTTATATCATGCCACCAACATTCCTCTTACATATCTTTGGTGGAGCTTTATCAGAGATGATGCTGAGTTCAGGACATCAGCTCTCCTAAAAAAAGTGAAGTAAAATTTCTTCATCCAGGACATGAATTGATTAGCCGGTTGATTGTATCTGATTCATTGACATGGCCGCCCATCTATTAAACGTCTAATGTACTCTCTTATTCCTTGGTGTCTACATTTTCCTGACTGCCTACCTCGTCCTCTTGTTTCACATCTTTGTTTTTGATGGCATATCATTTCCCGTAGTATGTGGGACTTATTCTTGTAACGGAATTCAAATTCTTAGATTTATGTTGGCTTTTTTCCCTACCCTATTAGTTAGGTTAGTAGGTGGAATACTCGAAACTAAAGTATCTTAATTTTGCTGTAAATTCTGCATTATGTTTATTAGCATGGTGGTTTTTATGTTTTTATCTTGTTCAAAGGGTAACATATGCAGGATTTTATGGGTTGATGTGGATGAGGCATCATGACTCATGAACATCTCAATCGTTTCTCGGGGAAAAAAGTTTCTTCACGTTGCTGGGCTTGTTAAATTCGGTCCAATTAATATGTGCACAAGGGTAACTTGCGAACTCTAGCACTTGTAAGTGGGCTTGTTTTTTGTCCTCTGACGCTTTGCATATTGTTTGTAATCCACTAACTCTGAACCATTTGTCCTGCCAAACATGAATTGTTTTTCAAATTCTCTTCTATCTGGGCTTTGCCATAAAACCCACATAGCAAATGCCAAGAGAATACACCAAGCAAAGGCATGTGAAAGAAAGGTAATCTTGAAGCCATTGTACAATGACAAACAGAGCACCGGATTTTTCGGTTCAATAAAAAACACGACTAAATGATGCTTGAGGCCCCCTACTACAATTGAAATCCTCTTCTGACTTCTCGTTTGAATTAACATGAATTTTAAAAGACCTCGTTTATCACTTAAAGTATGGTCAAAATTTATTATTTGTTATGTTATATTTTACCAACAATCAATCACTATTTACTTAAGTAAGAGTTCAAATTAGGAAAAAATCTTCTTCCACGCCAATAAATAGTGCATTAAGAAAAGGAAAATGATTATCTATGTAGTCCCATCCCAATGATTTCAAAGCTTATCTAGTAACTCGTACATAACTTCCAATATTGCATCCAACATATATAGACCTTACAAAGTATATGTTGATAGAACACAACCAATTGGGAAAGTGGTTGTGGTCACACACAAACTTTATGCTCCTTTTATTATCTTCTTTCATACACACTCGGAACATTTTGCCCTTCCAATTATGTATACTTATTACATTTTCCTCACTCCGTTGGACATATTTCTTGTCCTATAATAATTGCACCGTACTAGTCAAAAATTATAAGTACGGAACCACATATTACAACAGGAATATCTAATATAGCCACTTACTCTTATACTTAATTACTGTACTGATTACACTGAATAACTCCACAATGACACGTCAGCATTACTTTCCGCGTCATCCCCATTGAGCCCATCACACTGAGGTGGTGGCAATAACATCCCTTCAGCCATATTCGCTAGCAATCCCGGCATCCCAAAAACAGCTTCTTCATCCATGAAAAACATTTCATCAGACATTGGCATCTCAAAAACAGCTTCTTCCGGCTTTTTCTCATTTCCGATCTTTGAAGTCCCTTCGCAATCCGCAGATCGGAATGCCTCCGCCGCTTCTGCTGCGGCTTTCTGTATGTCCTTCGGATCAGTGGAAGCCGGTGTCGGCAGTCGCCAAGCAGAATCAGCAAAGTTCAAACAAGCCAAACGTCCCCTCAAAGCAATCGCCGCTACGTCATGAGCCCGTGCCGCCATTTCGGCCGTGGGAAAAGTCCCAAGCCAAATTCTAGACTTCTTGTTCGGCTCTCTCACTTCACACACCCACTTGCCCAAGTTCCTCCGGCGTACTCCACGATACACCGGATGACGCGTCTCTCGAAACTTTTTCCGACCCGCCCGCTTCTTCGGATAACTGGATGCCAATATCACATCTTCATCCGAAAAGTTCCCGATTCGAGAAGCACTATTGCTGTCAGAAACAGGAGAAGATGCTGCCAACTCTGGTGACCAGCTAGAGAAAGAACCCATGAAAGTTGAATGGCAGTACAGAAGTGAAAAAGAGTTTCTGAGTAGAAGTGAACACTGACAATTAAGTACTTGGACTTTATCCTGTCATCTGAGTAAAGTATAAATGGATTATGATTATATATATGAGAAGGAATGATTATAGGTGTCTTTGCATTTCAAAAACGCGAACACGGTGTGGTAGTGATAAGGAGACAGCTGGAAATTAGTCCACGGTTTTTATATAACGTTAAAACTAATTCTATTACCAGGTCTAGGAAAGTTCGTGGGACAGGGTTTGCTGCCAGCTGTTTTAAGACAAGGTCTGGATATCCATTAGATTGACACATGTTATTTGACTGTTTCTCAGAATTTTGACTAGTATTTTCTATTTTTATTTTTATTATTTCTTCTAACTGAAGAGAATGAATCTGTACCAGTCATAGTCAAAGTGTCAGTCTCGATTTTATCCGCTTAATGGGATGGCAATTACGTAATAAATACACTCCGCCACCAATAAATTTTTTTTTTCTTTTTATGTAAAAACTCCCAAAATTAAAAATAAAAAATAAAAATTTCTAGATCGGTCGGGAAATTTGGCATTCTAGAAAGTTCCTAGAAACTCCTTATTGCTGAAGAGCTGACGTGGCGAATAAAGACAAAGAGTGACCTTTTCGTAATGACGTCACGATTTTCGAAACACGGGTTGACAGTTAACTCCCAACCCAACTGTCTCGCCTTCGACACACATAGGCGGTGGTTTTTTCCGCGGTTCCGCGTGGACCACGTGGCGTAGGAGGTTCCAGTACGATGTTATTATTCGCTAATTCATCAGTTAATTGAATCGACAGTTGGAAGTAACCGACGAAAGAAAGCAAGTCAACATCGTAAGAGTACGAACTAGTCCAACGTAGAATCCTAACTAAAACCGTGTTTTTGTTTAAGTTTTATTTACTGTAATTTTTTATAATAATTTGATAATTTGATGATAATCTAGTACGAAATTTGTAAATTTAAATTAAAATAGAATAATATAATTATTAAAAAATTAAAATGATACGATAAAATTAATAATTATATTATATTAAAATTTAAAATTTTAATAAATAAAAATATTTATAATACAATTAATTATTTAAGTAAAATTTTTTTATAATTTTTTATTTTAAAAATTATAATTATATTTATTTATTTTTAAATATATTTAATTATATTTGCAATAAATATAATTATTATTTAAAAAATATAAGTAAAAATATTAAATAAATAAAAAAAATTATATTCTATTTAATTATTTAATAATACATTGAATTAAAAAATTTATTTTTATTATATTATTAATTAAATTAAATTTAAATTAATCTATTAAACCCAATAATTCAAAATGCCACCTTACGATAAAATTTCTTGGGAAACAAACAAAACTAGTGGGGGTATGATGGTGACCACCAGAGAGATAATTATCCACATGTGGGCTTTCGAGTGTGACGAGACGTAATCTTGACGTTAAATGAATATCATATTGTTAAGTGGCATCTTATTATAACCGACGACTAGGCCTTCGGGAAGCTGCTGAGAGAGTTTGTTTGAATGTGATGTGAATTTATTAATTCTTACGACTTGATAGGAATAGATTTCTTTGCTGAGAGAGTGCTTCCTATTTTTCTTTCAATCTCAATCATATCATAAGCATCATTTCATTTTGGCTAAGTTAGGTTGTCAAAAGTTTCCATTTTCTAAAATAAATAATAATAATAATAATAATAGTGATACATATATCACATTAATTATAATACATAAATTTTGTAATTGAATGATCAAGTAAAGCAATAAAAAATTATATAAACTTCACGTTATTTAAAATAATAAAATTGAGTAATATTACATATCTTGAATTTAATTTTGAAATTCTTATGCACGATAAATTATTTTAAAATTTATAAAAATATATTATCCTCGTCAAATGTTATTTAGCGTATTATATTATTTGAAAATTAAAATAACATTTAATTGTAATAATTATAGTTTTTTTAGAGTGAGTGATTGACAAAATGATGCTTGTTAGGGTTGGGTTTAAGCTATCATAATCATTTACAAAATAAAATTAATTAAAAGAGAAAAGGTAATGAAATCAAAAGTGATGATTCTATTTCTAAAACAAGAATGGAGGAATATAAATATAATATAACCTAGATTTGCTCTCCCCCGTTTGAATATAAATTATAATTTTCCCCAGCCGGTTTTCAAACAGTGTGTTCCCCGAATGAATTGAACCTGTCCATTTCTCTCCAATAATAAAATCAACTCTCAAATCTCAATCTTTTAAGGATATGATTGTGGCCAAGTCTCACCAAACTCCTTATATTTATAAATCTCCAATGGACCACCCTCATTCTTTCCTCATAATCTTTAAAGATTACCCCACTTTTGGAAAAGAAATTTAACTAGTGGTTAGCATTAGGACAAAACCTTCATGTTCAAATGCTCAATCATATTCAAGTTTTGACCAAATTAACTTTTTAATATTGTAAAATTGAAGTCAAGTTGGCTTTGTATATTATAGGCAAGTTGGTTTTGTATATCTAGCAATTTCAAAAGCTAAGTTTCCTTTTGTAAACTTGCTATACTTTCTTTGTCAAGGGTTTTCTTTGACATGCATCTCAAGTTAACATATAAATGAATAAGTAATTAATGGGTATTTACTAAATACTTTAGTTACTAAACTTTCAAAATTAAACAAAAACATTGCATTATATACATATGGTTAACAAATAAGCAACATTTATACTAATTAGTTTAACATCTTTCTAAAGGAAAATTATTAAGAATAACTTTTCATTGAACCTTTTATTCGATCTATCTGTGCATTGTTTCTAGAGATGAGATGATAATTGAGACCCATAAATCATAAATGCATTAATGGTTGGTCCAAAATCTTTATTACTTCATGTCAAAGGAAAGGTAATGCATGTCCTAGCACAAATTAACTATGGTAGTAGATAGAAGATGATAATGGAGTTGAAATCAGGCCCACGCTTATGACGCGATACTTCTTTTCGGTTTTAATTTTGGTCTTTGGAATCAAAAGGAAGGCTGGCTATTTCAAAAATGGTATGCAGACTATACGACTACTTTAATACATTTATACCTGTGGTTTCTGACAATATTTACCTATAAAATTGACTCCTTTGAAGAGATTTTCTCATTTTTGGTTCACACGATTGCGTAGACTCTAAGTGAACAACAAAAACAACAACGAGACGTGCGTACTCTGACTTGTAATATATATTTTATCAATGGTCTTCTCAGACAAGTTGGTCAGCAGGACCAGAATCGTTGAACATTGGTTCGATCAATGTCGCTTTTCCAGCTCTCTACTTTTGTTATCCTACTCCAAGGCAGTCGCTAAAACAATAGTTATAGATAGATTCAAACGTTGATAAGATTACCAAATAAATTCAGATTCAAATAGGATAACTTTATAATTAAGTTGTTAAAAATCTGAAGATTAGGGTTTGGTATCATAAACTTCACAAAAATTGCATAAAAATTGCCCATGCTATTTATTCAATTGGTCCACCCATGAAATGTTATTCAATACTAATAAAAGACAGCAGGCGGCAGGCCCGTGTAATATGTCTCAAAGGGTAAAAGAAAATAAAATCTTTGAACATGCAGCTTCGTAGCATAACAATTAATGGCAAAAGGAAAAGGAAAAGGAAAAAGTGGAATAGAAAAAAGAAGAAGGCTTTCATTTAAGCTGATATGGGATGGTTATTGGGAAAAGAAAATTGCAGTTCCCGAAGTAAGAATTGAATATCTCCTTTCTCAATTTTGCCACCAAACTCTTTCAAAATAAAATAAATAAAGGCCCCCAAATTTATTCTAAACTAATGTCATAGCCTTGGATTTAACCTACCAATTAACTAGGCATCTGTAGTCAAAGGACAGTTACTATATCTATATAACATTCTTATAAGTGCTTCTACCTATAGACAAGTCAAACATTCTCTTCCTAATTGTCAAATAGTTAACAAATTGGTTGTTTCAGCATCCTTAACACATTTCTTATTTAGTAAAAAACATCCTCTTCAGTACATACAGATATATATATATATATATATGACTACAAATAGCGAAGATTTTCACTCTTATTGCAATTAGCACTGGAGTTCTTTCATTGGTTTGCAGCACTCAGTAACTCATATTTTAGCTGAAAATAGCAATCAATATCAAACATATCTGTTTGTTTTACAAATTTATAAATATTACTCCTTACCATATATACATGTTTTACCACAATACTGTATCCAATGTGTCAATTTCCCATATCCTGTAAAGCTAAATGGTCTAAAGTAAAAAGTCATCACATAGAATACAACAATTTGTCTCCATTCTTAATTCTTACACTTTCAGAAATCTTTGAGATTGTTATGTTCTTATAATTTGAAAACGCAATAGTTAGAATATATAATTGATAAATAGTAACTTTTATCTAATAGTCGATAGTTGTTGACCTACTTATACTTGACAGATGATTCTTTTCTGTAATAACTGTGTATTTCAATCTCAAATACACCCTTTGTTAATATCGGAAATAACTTTACAAATGATTCTTTTGCAGAATACCTTTACCTCCATGACTTTTGTGTCCATCTCTGACTCTACGACTGCCAAATTAGAAAAAAGCATACAATGTTTCAAAATATAGCAATACCATATGGAAGAAAAAAGAATTAAAACAGTTGTAAATCATCACTTTTAAGGATGAATAATAAAATCCCAACAAATATAAATATCAAACTACCCAAGGAGTTGAAGAATAATTATTCTATTATTGAAGACTAGAAAGAGAAGTTCTCCTTATCTTTACCAAAACAAAGAGAGACGTACACTCTGATACACTTATACAGAGATACTCAGATAACGAAATTGCAGCAGCAAAATCACCTAAGAATTCTAGCAACAAGCTATACACGCTTCGATACTTAGCAGTAAGCAGATTCTAAGCAT
The DNA here is from genome assembly GCA_035584115.1 of Cedrela odorata. Lineage (NCBI taxonomy): Eukaryota > Viridiplantae > Streptophyta > Magnoliopsida > Sapindales > Meliaceae > Cedrela > Cedrela odorata. Next base: position 11,107,072 of record JAXCLQ010000015.1, read on the forward strand.
CCCCAATTTTCAACCCATTAATGGAGTAGCCGTAAGTTACTATCACTTCCATTCCATCATTGAACAATCCGGTATTTTATTAATTTTAGGTATAGCTCCACAAACTTTCTGAATCAGAATTTCCAGGCGAATCATCCGATGATGGCGTGTTTATCCTTGGCGGACTCACAAGCATTCCCTCTGCCATGTCCACAAGCAAATTTGGCATATTCAAAAGTTCTTCTTCATCAACAAATTCCTGGCCAGAAGCAATGCAAGTACTTGTTGAAGTACCCTCACCCTTTGAACGACCCGGATCCGGATTTGCACCAGTGTCTGACTTTTCTCGTTTTGCTGCAGCTGCCTGAGCGGCAGCGAAGCGTATGTCACTTGCCGATGTAGAAGCTGGTATTGGGTATGAAAGAATCATATTTGGGAAATTTAAAGGAGTGTCAGGGCCTTTCAAAGCAAGCGCCGCCACATCATAAGCAGTGGCCGCCGTTTCAGGGGTGGGATACGTACCAAGCCAAATGCGCGTACTTTTACGTGGCTCACGTATTTCAGACACCCATTTGCCACTTCTACTCCGAATTCCACGATAACTCGGGTGTCGCCCCGTAGCTGCAGGTTGACCCGCCAACCCACTTGGGGACAAAACGGGTCTCGGTGATGAAGAAGAAGATGGGCGCGGAGATGAAGAAGAAGATGGGCGCGGTGACTGGTCTTTAGGCTGCTCCGCAGAGGCAGGAGGGTCAATCTGAGGGACTTGTATTCTTGGTTTTGGTGGCTCTGGCTTATCAATTGGTGAAGGATCAGCCATATATATCACATGTGTGTTAACTTAAATCATGTGTTTGTTTATATATATATATATATATAATTCGAATGAATATCGTTGGGTTTGTTAGGAGAAGTAAAACGATGGGCAAAAGCGTGGGAAATTCGCGGACCCTGGCTAAAGATTAAAGCTATTATTAAGCGCCTGGCTGATCTAACTGGCTAACACTTTAGTTTTTGCGTTATATTGTTTGATGTGACTGTAATATGAGGTTACAGTGGAAACACGTATTACGCGCAGGATGCAAGCTAAAAGCGAGGTGATTAGCTGTAACCTGTCTGGTTTCATTCTTCAGACTTCCTCTCTTTCAGAATTAATTAAAGAGAGATTAAAACATGTTTGATTTTGATGCTCTTTCTTCTTCTTCTTCTTCTCGTTGTTGTTGTCATTGTTGTTGGTGATAGTGAAATAATAATCAATTTAGGTCATGCTTACCACTCATGCCTACCGATTATGGGGTTTATTTTTATTGGTTGATCAGATCACTATCGTCAAAGCAGATCATGCTGCACCAACATTATTGATATTGTTGTATCATGATCATTCATTTTTTTATTTTTTTAATTCAAATAAGTGCAAGTGCTTTTCATTCCGTTGGGTTTGAAGAATCTTTTAAAAGTCTGGCTTCCAAATAATTGATAAATTAGAAAATAGGAACAAAAAAGGAATAGAAAAAATTAATGAGTAGTAGGGAGCTATAGTAGTTTCTATTATATTATATATAGACGAATTCATTATATTCAAAACAAGTAAGTAATTATTATTTGAATGAAATCATGCATAATCCAATTGCTAATTAAAAGTAAAATAACATTAGAACAAAAAGGCAAATCATATATGATACACGCACATGCCTCAACCCAATGGCTCACACTATGGAAAGTCTATTTTATTGACTTTATCCACTTAATCTAAATTTAATTGACCCCTATACACAAGAGTCATATTATGTGTATTTTATTTTAATTTATATATATATATATATATAAATATTTAAAAGGGCTCTTTCTTTTTTACTCATATAACCTTATGAATAGACTAAATATTTGAACTAATTAATGAGAAAAATTCAAATATTAGAATTCCGAATCACTCATAAGAAAACTAGTAAAAAGAGTGAATTTGTCGGGTAATATTATCAATAAGCAAAACTTATCTCAAGGGAAGTCATTTGGGTTCACACACACATATATATATATATATAAATAATTTGACAATATAAATTACTTTTATTAAAAAGTATTGATTTGAATTAAAATGCAAGAAGGTTTTAATGGTTTGCAATTAATGGTAGGTTAATGAATTTGGTCCTGTTATATTCAAAATATATAGGACCATCTCAATTAAAACATCTTTAATTGCTAAGTTTATAGTCCCCAAATCTGACAAAGTATGTACTGAACTGAATAAGAAAAATTAAGGATACCATCGGGGACCCCTCCCTATATGGCACCAACTTGGGAACATATTTAGCTTAGCCCCTCTTTGTTTTTCTTTTCAACTTGTTATGTAGTGAAATTCTATTAAGAGGTACGAGTAAATATTGATCTGTACATTCTTTTTCTAAAGAAACTTTGACAATATCAATTAGAGGATGATAAAATTAAGAAGTTACTTAGTGAGAATGCATCTGGGCACTCAATTTCATTAATAAATCACACTTTATCATATGGACTAGTTGAATTTATGAATAAAGAGGAGGATTAAAATGTAAAGAAGTGATCAACAATCCAAAAAAACTTTGGAGATTAATTGATGATATTTCCTTAAACCATTCTGAATGAATTTAGCTTTACAAAGAATTTTGAAGTTTGCATTATGCAAGATTATGAAATATTACCCTAGGCAGTACAAGTAGTAGTAAAAGAGAACACTTGAATTTTCGTTGTCCTAGAAAAGAATAACAAAAGAGAAAGAGCCATAAAAGTTTTCACGTGAAATACATTAATTTCGTCAAATCACTATCAGTAAAATCATTCACATGTAAATGTACTAAAATTGTCAAACCAATAATACGAGCCCCATGCCCTTCCCCTCATGCGTACATAAATTCAACTGTTAATAAATACAAGATTTCACTTCACCATTCGCCAGTTGGAAACATACAACAACAATAAATTATTTATCTTCCCGTTGCAAATCATTAAATAGAATCCGTATAGGAAATTTTATTGATATAAATATAAATTTAAAGATATAATTTATAGGATTCTCTAAATAGCCGTTAAAAGTTAGTTTAGTTAGAACTCCGTCGTGTCCATTTTTTGACCTCAATTTACCAGACAAAACTCGTGTAGCACTTCAGTTCTCGTCCTTGGAGATTCTTTAGAAAACAATCTTCCCCTTCTTATCCACAAACCCAAATCTCCTATCAAGAAAACCCACCAAATTCAGAGTTTCAGTCAAACCTTCCCCGCCGGACTTTGATTTCAGGACAGAGATTCTGTCAGACTCCAGATCCACAATTGCTAATAACTGTCCTGAGTTGCTTAACCTGGCTGATAATGGCACCTTGGTACAGATGGAAAAGCGTCAGTTTGGCCCGGTGCCAGCCTGGAGGACTGAGTTTATTGAACCTGAGGCAATCTGGTTGCTTGGGACCACTCATCTTTCTCTTGATTCAGCTGGTGAAGTGGAGCGTGTTGTGTGGGCTCTGAAGCCTGGTAATGTTGTTGTCGAGCTTTGCAGAAGCAGTCAAGTTTGATTTACTTTCTCGAATTCCTGTTGAGTTCAAACATTACTTCAATAATAATGCTCGATAAATCTGAGGCTACTGTGTATCGTGAATTTTGTTAAATCTCTCAAATCTTCGAAATTTGGTTATTGGTCAATGACAAGCGAAGGACAAACATAAGTGCAATATTATAATAAACCACTTCATGGCCAAGTGATCAACATCTGAGAAACTACAAGTATTATACTCTCTAGATTTACTTATAATTAGTAATTAGTTAAAATTAGGATTTGTCACAATGTAGTTTGTCTTCATTCTGCATTTTGACTTCAATTATTGTAGAGAACACTTTCAGAGCTGGGATTATGTACACTTCCAATGGGGGTGAGCTTTATCAACAGTTAAGGTCAAAATGTTTTCCTCGAGCGGCACTTGGTTTTTGGTGCTGTTGGTCTTAGCATAAATTTGGGTGAGGATTAATATCTTCAGGTGTATTTGTTTATGAACATATGAAGATGAAGGAGGAGGCAAGTTACTTAATGTCCATGTGAATGACAGGGGGTCAAGCAGCTCTAACATTACGCCAACTTTTGGCCCTTTTCTCATCCAAAATTTCTTCTGACGTCAACCGATCTTTAGGGGACTGGACTGTAACTCATGTATTTGCTACAATTTGATACCAAACACTGAAACCTTGCTTCTTCAATTGCGAAAATGTTAAATTATTTGCAGTTCCATGCTATTCGATAATTTGCTGAATAAATTGGTGCTCAATTTGTCTTGGGGAATCGGCCAATTGAAATAAATTGGGTGCTCAATTTTAAATTATGCATTTGGTTCATAGATATGGTTCGACAAATAGGCTCTCTATTGACAAATCTCTTATTTATGGTAGTCTTCTTCTTGAAGGCTGCATTCTTTGCTTGTATTTAATGTATTAAATCACAAGATATTCACTTATTTCATTCTATTTATTCTGATCTTTCAGCTTGAAAGGGCGTGGAATTCTCTAAAATGGACCGAGAAACAGAATCTAGTGATCTATATTATCCGGAGAATAACGTTACCGCCAGACATGTCTTTGAACAATGTCAAGGTTTTTTCTCTTGCTGATGTTTCTTCTTGTGGTTCGAATTTCACCCCAATGCTCATTTATGTTCTTTGTTAAAATATGAATAAGGCGTCTGTGTAAAATTTTCATGTGGCCTAGGTGTGTGCCTGTCAACGAACGGGGAAAGTGAGAAGATTGTGGAATATATGCTTCTTTTGAAACCTCCATATTCATAGAAATTTTCTTTTTAGAATATGTATCTAATCTTGTAACAATAGGAGCAATGAACTTCTACATCTTGTTCTTTCTGGATGTCAATTAACCATATTATCATGACACTATCGTGATGTAAAATTCCCAGACATTTGCTACCATTTTGCTACCTATTTTCCTCGTATCTTTCTAAATTATTTGTGTTTTCCATTTTTGATGACTATTGTCATGCAATGGTTTATTAGATATAACATTTGTAACTTTAAACATCTCTTATATCTCTTATATATGAAGCAAGTGTTAAAGATATACCTTATAACTAATTGTGTCATAAGATTCGGGCTATATATAATTTGTACATATTAATAGTTATTTGTGAATAATTAATTATTTATGATTAACAATATAATACTATTTACTATTTTGCGGTAGTTGTTGTAATTATATAAATTTATAAAACGGAGTCCCAAGATGTATTATATTTTAGACACTTTATCTGCAAAGTATTGTAGATATGAGTACAGAGTCTTCTATTAAATACATATAAATATATTCTAGGTCGAGGTGATGCCATTGGAGACGATGACGTTGCATGGCTATTATGTTCCGATGTTGCCAATAATTAGTATTGGATACTAATAATTGAGTGACGAGTCTCATGTCACAAGAGTATGAATATGAGTAATACGTTAGAGAATGTGACCAAACGTGACGAATCACATTAGTGAATATCCACAGTCAATGATTCGTCACACAGCTGTACTAGTGTACCACTAGTCTTTTAACCTGAGATATCACGGCTACCTTCTGCATTGAGCCGCATCGTTCACTTATATATATCGCACTAGGCTAGTCACATTTGGAGAAAGAAGCTTGATGACAATGTACTCTTATTGTATGAAGACATGTAATGATCAAGATGAAATCTACTGGCTAGCTATTTGAGCTTGAGATCTTAGGTAGAACTGTCATATGTGATAATAAAATCTCTCACCAGAGTATATAGTTTTCGAAAATGAGTTTTGCAAATACGTGAATCTCGTATATAATTGAATTTATGATCATATGATTGAGTTAGGGGTTTGATGACACCATGACCTGCACTCGATCGAAAGTCGACAGTAGAGGGACTTTACTACACTTAAATGCGATTATATAAGTTTATCCGAAAATATATTTTATGTGTTCTAGGGATTATATTTCTTGTTATATAGCACTCATGATAATTGAGAACTTCAATTATAATAAGTTGTTTCAAAGTGATACGAAAGGGTTCGTATTAATTTATGTCTAATTTACGGTGAATTCAATGGGTCACACACATTAATCGGTAAGTTGACGATAGATAAAATAAATATCATTAAGCTAGTTAATAATGTTTCATATTAATAAAAATTAAATTGCTCCGATAAGTTGATCGAAATATAATTTTATTATTTAAAAAGTAAATAATATATCACATCCTAAAATCCTTGAAATGTAACCAATAAAAGACAAGAATAACTTGTCTTTCTTATCCTCATATTACCATGCAACTTGAAGACATAATATTTATAACTTATTATATACATATTAAATATACATACATGAATTTTTATCCAAATTAACAAATATTTATATTGCACAAAATTGACTCAATTTATTAGAAACTGTTAAAAGACTTTATGCCTATGACATACATATAAATCAACCATCATTAAATGCATATACATGATCACTAATTCATAAAACATAAATTATAGCTATAATTTTCGATATCTCAATCTACTGGTTTGCCTTTGAGGAAAACTGCTATATTTATGGATCATACATAAAACTTACAAAACTGAAGTGAGGAGAAAGGTAAGTCTTGGAGAGACTTAATGAGTGGAAAGAAAATTATTAATAAAATTATTATGTACATATATTTTAAGGAAGTAAGAATTGAACATAATCACTTATCTGTTTATTACTCATATATATTATCGTACCATTGTGTGTGTGTGTGTGTATATATTTATATATATATCCTTGTCTGGTTCATATCCAAGACTACGCACTTGAGCAGGTAGAGGGATGATCAATTTTGTAGCGAGAGTGCGCACACATATCATAAATAGATAATTCATATCAACATCATATTCGGCCTCCTCCTGACCATAATCTCATATAATTCATCAACACTTCTAAAAATAATTAATAATTCAATAAATTATTTTCATATACATAATTATAATCATAAATACAATTATAAACATCATATAAAAAATAAAGAAAGCATAGGTATTCCACTCACAAGTCTTACGGTCACTATTTGAACGATGTTTGGATCAATAGAGGCTAAACTATCTCTCCTTCGGATTATTTATAACGTGATGTTACCGAATATCATTAGAGGAATTGAAATAATAACATTTATGAATTAATGTATACAATTATTAAATGTGCTCAAATATATCCCAAATTTAAGCCTATATAACTAACATTACTTATGATTTGACAAAACTTAATTCGGATTAAGCAAATATAGCTACAGTATAGAAAGCCTAGCTTAATGTTCATGACAGGGCTGAACAGAACATCCTTATTGCTAGCTTCATTGTGAACTCATCCAAAAAGCAATGAAGTTAAATTTTGGATATGTTGTATCTCTATGTGTTTAGTTTCTATAGCCTCTTACGGTGCCTCATTCGGAGTTCTAGAACTCAACGTATGTTCATATGAACAGACATTGTTCCAATGAACCTCAATTTCGTGTATAACGTGATTTAATATAAATATGGTTCATAAATCACAATAAAATCATCCATAAGGCTTCAATCATCATTAATAAGCATTAAAAATGTAAATAAATACACAATTAATGTCATTATACTAAAATTCTCAATTTAATCTTCATGCTCATCAATCTTTAATATGCATATCATTAACCAATGAATCTGTTTCTTAACTAAACATTAACAAAAGAATTTAAGTTTATAACATAATAACCAAATCCACACAAAATTCTATAAATCAAAATTAATAAATCAACTAACCTATTCTCCTTTTCCCCTTCACTTTCTTTCTTTCCTTTCTTTCTTTTTTCTTTCCTTTATTCCTTCCTTCGTTTCTCTCTTTCTTCTTTTCTTTCTTTTTTTCTTTCTCTCTTTTCCTCTTGGCCGTTTCTTCCTTCTTCCTTCTCTTTCTCAC
>JAXCLQ010000015.1:11116697-11127814 GCA_035584115.1 Cedrela odorata
AAATAAATAAATAAATAAAGTTAAAGGAAAAGAAAAAAAAATTGGCAAGTTTGATTTATTGATTTATTTGTAGAATTTTGGTGTTGATTTGTTTATTATATTATAAACTTAAATTTTTATGTTAGGGTTTAGTTAGGAAATTGATTCTTGGGTTAATGTTATGCATATTAAAGATGATTGGTATATTGGTGATAATTTATAAAGTGTGAAAATGATGATGATGATGAATAAATTAAGGATTTTAGTAGAATGGGGTTAATTATGTATTGAATTACATTCTTGTGCTTATTAAAGATGATTGAAGCTTTATGGATATTTTGATGACTTTAAAATTCATTGGAATTTATGAACTATGTTTTGTCTTGAATTATTTTATGCTCGAAATTGAATTTCACAGGAACAATGTCTATTCATGTAGACATAAGTTGAGTTTTAGAACTCCGAATGAGGCACTATAAGAGGCTATAGAAACTAGATACATAGAGGTACGACATATCCAAAATTAATCTTTATATCTTTTCGGATGAGTTCACAATAAAGTTGACAATGTGACTGTTCTCAACAAAGATAACAATGTGACTATTCTCAACAAAGTTGACAATGTGACTGTTCTACGCAGCCCGGTCATCAATATTTAGTTAAGCCATTTGTGCTGTAACCATGTTTGCTTAATCTGAATTAAATTTCATCAAATCATGAGTAATGTTAGTTGTATAGGCTTAAATTTGAGATATATTCAAGAGCATTTAGTATTTGTATGCATTAGTTCATAAATGTTATTGCTCTAATTTCTCTAATGATATTTGGTAATACCGCTATAGATACTTCGAATGAGAGGTAGTCTAGCCCCTATTTATCTAGACTTCGTTCAATTAGAAATAGTAAACTTATGAGTGGAATACCTATACTTTATTTATTTATTTTTATGTAATGTTTATAATTATAGTCAATAATAATGTTCATGATTATAATTATGTATATGGAAATGATGTGTTAAGTTATTAATTACTTTTGAAAGTGTTGATGAGTTATATGAGATTAAGGTCAGGAATAGGTTGAATATGATTTTGATATGAATTCTCTATTTATGATATATATATATATATATATATAATTGCATGCATATGCATGTGCTACAATATTGATCCATGGATCCAGTTATGATCGTCCCTTTGCCTTGTCAAGTGCGTAGCCTTGGGTATTGACCTTCTCTCAGTCCGGTCAAGTGTGTAACCCTGGACATAAACCAACAAATGATGTCATGCACATGATATTTACTTATATATATTTGTATACGATGGTACCTATAATATGAATTAGTAATGAACAGATAAATGATTATGTTCAATTCTTACTTCCTCGAGGTATATGTATATGATGATTTCATTGATAATTTTCTTTCCATTTACTAATTCTCCTTAAGATTTACCCTCTCTTCACATTAGCTTTGTAGGTTTTTTAGTATGATCTAGACGTATAACAGTTTTTCTAGAAGGTAAGCTAGTGAACATAATATCGACATGTAGTTATTAAGGGTTATGAGATCCATATAAGTATAGTTGTGTTTGGTTTGGGTGTTACAATCCTAATTTATGTCTTATGAATTAGTGATTGTGTATATATATTATTTCTTATTAAATTGTGTATACGTACTTGAGGGTGGTTGGTATATATGTATGTCATGGGCATAGAGCTTTTTTTCAGCTTCCGATGAATTGAGTCAATTTAATGCATTATAATTATGTGTTGATTTGAATAAGTTTCCATGTGTGTTTGTTTAATCTGTATATAACATGTTATAAATGTTATGTTTTCAGGTCGCATGGTAATATGAAGCTGAGGGAGACAAGTTAATCTTGTCTTTTGCTGGTCACATTTTAGGGATTCTTGAATATAATATAAATATTTTTAAAATATTTAATTAAATACTTATTTGACAAATGACATCATGTAAAGTGATCTAAGTGTTAAAACTTATTAATATTTATCCATAATAATAAAAATCGATGGTAAAGATTTTGACATCTAAGTTTTTTATTTTATTATTAATATTTATTATTACTTAATTATTAAGTAGTTTGATGAAATAAAAAACTTTAAAGAATGAATTAAATTTCATAGATTTTGGAATCCACCAATAAAAAATTGTCAAGCTTACTTTCATTTATATATTTTGATACATGTGTAAGTATAAATAAAATAAAATAAAATAAAAATTATGAAAATAAAATAGAAGGAAGATACGACCACTTTGAGAGAGAGGAAGAAAATTTTTCCTTGACATTTTCTTAGCAAAATAAAAAAGAAAAAGAAAATAGAAAATAGATAAAAAAGATTATTTTCTCTTATAATATCTTATTTCTTAATATTTATGAATATTTTTCTGGTTGTAGAAAATTTTTCAAGGCTTCTTGAAGCCCTGTAATAGTTGTATTACAATCTTAATCAAGTCTCCCAACATATAAATCGAAAATATTGTCAACAAATTGAGGTGTAGATACACTTAGAGGTAACTGGAGACGATTAACTTTTTCGGATTTACAACATGGAGTATAATTTTTATATTATTATTATTATTTTTGTTTAAATTTGTGAAACAAAATTTAAAGTTTGAATAATTTTTAGTTACGATCCTCTGTGAATTTTTTCGCACAACTGTATGACAGCTGTTACTTTTGGTTAGTAGACATCGCTTCCTAACAATGGTATCAGAGCCACAAATTGATATTTATGGCAAGTTTTAAAATTTCATTGGTTGGTATGTAATGTGATTATATGTTCTATACAACTTATATATGATTTATTATGTTGATAATGTTAAAAATAACATTGCCACGTCAACTTCCACGTTAAACAACATTGACATGTCAGCCTAATTTAAACCTCCAACGGCTAGTTTGATATTAGTCTAATTTAAACTTCTAACGGCTAGTTTGACATTAGTCAAATTTAAACCTTTAACAGCTATATTTTATTTAATGAGTTCTTAAATGACTATATTCTTCATCTATAAATACCCATGTAATTTGTATTTTCAAATATATGCAATTAGAGCTTCTCTTTCCAGTTATTCTTAAATTGCAATATGCAATTATAAGTGTTGTTACAATTCTTATACTACTTTGTTAATTTCTTACATGGTATCATAGCATATTTGATCCTACATATTTTGATTATTCTTATCTTTCATTTCTTACTATCATGTAAACATTCTCATACCAGAAACTAACCACATTTAATTTGAATGGTTCAAATTACCTACTTTAGTCTAGAGCAACCAAAAATGAATTGTGTGATAAAGGCAAATGGGGTCATGTGAGCGGCAAAACAAAGTAACCAAAAGAAGATGATGCTGGTTTCGAAAAATGATTCCAATAAGACAAGTTGGTTCTAACTTGGCTTCAAAGGTTAATCAAGTCTTCCATATACTTCACATACTCGTTTGCAAAAACCGCAAAGGAACTTTGGGACAATCTTCAAAGAGTATACGGTAATGTTTCTAACATTTGTCATATTTATAAGATTAAGAAAGTTATTGCAAATCTTAATCAAGACGGGAAGAGTTTTGTTGAATATCTCAGCATTATGTGGTCGTTGTAGTTAGAGATGAATATCTTGAGGCTTTCTACGGACGATCCTACAATTATTACAGTAAGACAAGATCAAGATAAATCTTTTAGTCTACTTGCGGAACTTGACTATTCTTTTCTTAATTAATCCATCACATTCTCAGAATGAACACCATGCCTACATTTAATAATATTTGCATGATAATTCAAAAAGAAGAAATTTCCTTCCATCTTATGGGAAATCAAGTGGAAAAATCCCTCATGGTACGAAAGGAAGAAAACTTCAGTTGTCTTAAAGAAAATTAGGTTGACAAGTCTTCTACAGTTATCGAAATTCATGAAAATGCTCACATTGCAAAAAACAAGAAAAATATGAAGTGTGAACATTGCAAGATGACCAATCATTCCAAGGATAAATGTTGGGCTCTCCATCCTCATCTTCGCCCAACGAAGTTCAAAACTAATGAAAAATCGGCTTGAAATGAAGAAAATGTCCACGTTGTTTCCACAAACGGACATGAATTTTGCACCGAACTTGAAGCCTTATTTCATAAGTATGGCATCAGCAATGATTCAGATAACTCTATTTACACTCATTCTTCTATTTTTCATAAACATAATGACCTATAGATTATTGATTCGGGAGTTACTGATCATATGAAAAAAAACTGAAATTTGTTGATGAAAATAGATGAATTCAAAGATAATGTCATAGTAGCCAATGGTCATGATGTTCCTATTAAGGGAATATGAAATTTTAAATTGTTTAACCATAACTCTAAAGCATTATATCTTCCTAATTTCTCATCTAATTTACTTTCGGTTAGAAAGGCTACTGATGACCTTAATTGCTCTATTGCATTTAGCCCTAACTCAGTTGTGTTTCAGGATATCGCAACCGAAAAGAAAATTTGTGAAGGAAGAGTTAGTAATGGGCTGTTCGTTCTAGACTCTTCTATTCATGCTTTAAAGTCTAATGTTTCCAATGAATCAAAACTATGGCATGCTAGATTAGGTCATCCTGTAGAACAAGTTTATAAAATTTTATTATTTAGACTTAATCATAATATTAAAAAATATGAAGCTTGTATTTACGAAAAATAATTAAGACCTCAATTTTCAAATTCAGACACTAAGGATGAGAATTGTTTTGACTTAGTTCATTCTGATATTTAGACATCGGAATGTTTAACAAGAAATAATTTAAAATATTTTATTACATTTGTTGATCAAAAATCAAAATTTACCTAATTGTATTTACTTGCTTCAAAAGGTGAAGTTTTTTTTAACACCTTTTAAATTTTTTATGCTCACGTTACTAACCAATATAATGCCAAAGTAAAAATCTTGAGAACAAATAATGGCAGAGAATATATGAGCAATATATTTTAAGAATATCTAAAGAAAAATTGAATCATACATCAATTGACATGTCCATACACCCCTTAGCAAAATGGATTTACTGAGCGAAAGAACTGACATCTCGTTGAAGTTGCAAGAACGTTGATGTTTCACATGAACATACTAAAAAGCCACTGGGGAGATGCCGTCAACACTGTTTGCTACCTCATCAATAAACTCCCAACAAAGGTTTTTGTTGGGAAGTCACCGCAGAAAGTTCTCACTATCTCAAAACCTTCAATTCATTACTTTAAAATATTTTGTTATGTTTGTTATGTTCATGTACCAAGTGAACTTAATAATAATCTTGAATCAAAAGGCTTGAAATGTGTCTTCATTGTGTATTCTCCAAGTCAAAAAGGTTATAAATGTTTTCACCCTCCTTCAAATAGGGTATAAATTTCTAGAGACATAATCTTTATCGAAGATGTACCATTCTACAGAAAAGATCATCTACAAGAAGGAATCGAATATCCAACCAATATTCCTGCTCTGGTTTATGTGAACTAGAGTTTTTTGAAGCGCAGCATAATCAAAAACTAACAACAAATTAAATGAAAGATGCAGAAATCTCTCAAATTTAATCGAAAAATGCGAAAGTCTCTCAAATTCAATCGAAAGATGCAGAAGTCTCTCAAATTCAAACAGAAGATGCGAAAGTCTCTCAAAATGAAGAAGAAACTGCTCAAAGCAGAGAAGAAAATACTGCATAAATGCAATCGCAATCTTTGAAAAATCAACATCAACCTCTCAAAAGATCAATAATGATAAAGTATCATTTGGAATGGGTAAACCGAAGGGTTTATTACAATAATAATACTGTTACTTATCCTATTAAAAGATTTTGTAACTATAGTCACTTATCTTCTGAACATCAGGCATTTATTAGTAGTATTGATAAGGGATTTGAGCCAAGAACTTATGAAGAGGCCCAAAGAAGCAAGGTTTGGCGAGAGGCTATGAATGAAGAAATTTATGCTTTAACAAAAAATGGTACTTGGAAAATAACAAATCTACTTAAGGGTAAGAAAGTCGTCGGATGTAGATGGGGTTACAAGATAAAGTATCAAACAGATGGAACTATCGAAAGATACAAAGCTAGAATTACGGCTAAGAAATTTACTCAAACATACAACGTCGTCTACACTGAAACTTTTGCTTCAGTTGCTAAGATAAATTTTATTCGAGTTCTTCTCTCCTTGTCAGTAAATCAAAATTGGAAGTTACGCTAGATGGATGTCAAGAATGCATTCTTACAATGAAAACTTGAGGAAAAAGTCTATATGAAGCTACCTCAAGGTATCAAAGGTAATTACTCAACCAATCAAGTCTGCAGGTTGAAGAATGCCATATATAAACTTAAACAATCACTTAGAGCCTGGTATGCTAAACTTAGTCATGTTCTTCTTAATATTGGATTCATAAAAATCAAGGTTGACAATTCTCTTTTCACCCTACAAAGAGAAACCGATATGACTTATCTAATTATTTATGCAGATGATATAATCATAACTGGAAGTGACTTAGAAGGAATAGAATAAATTAAGTCACATCTCAAAATAAAATTTGATGTAAAAGACCTCGAAAAACTAAAATACTTTCTTGGAATTGAAATAACCTACTTAAAAAAGGGCTTATTTTATCACAAAGAAAGCATACTCTTGATCTTCTTGCAGAAATAAGAAAACTTAAAGTTAAACCTTCAAAAAACCCTCTCGAAAGCGAATACAAAGAGCTTGAGGGGGAACCATTTCAAGATATTACACAATATCAGCGGATAGTCGGTAAGTTAATTTATTTGACCATTATACATCTTAATATTTCTTTTGCAGTTAATCAAGTAAGCCAACACCTGTAAACTCTAAACAAAAAATCATGTGCAAATGGTAAAATGAATTTTGAAGTACTTGAAAGGCTTCCTCAGAAGTGGCATTTGAATGAAGAATAATGAAAACTTATATGTAATAGGCTATTGTGACGTTGATTGGGTTGGAAACATTGATGACAGAAAATTTACTACTGGCCATTGCACGTTTGTAAGAGGTAATCTCATAACTTGGAAGAGCAAGAATCAAAGTGTGGTTGCAAGATCAAGCGTAGAAGCCGAATATCACACAATGACATTTACTACCTGTGAGATCATTTAGCTGAAAGCTCTTTTTCTGAATCTTAGAATAAAAATTTAGAGACCTATGAAGCTCTACTACGACAACTAAGCCACCATTCACATAGCATTAAATCCAGTCTTCCATGAAAGAACAAAGCATATCAAAGTCGATTGCCACTTCATTTCAGAAAAAATTCAAGACAGTATCATCATCATTAAGCACATTAATAGTAAAGAAAAAATTGCAACATCTTCACCAAAGCTACCAACACGGCACTCAGCAATGTTATTCTTACCAAGTTTGGCTTAATTGAAATCTACAAGCCAAATTTGAAGAGGAATGTTAAAAATAACATTGTCACATCAACTTCCACGTTAAGCAACATTGACACATTAGCCTAATTTAAATCTCCAACGGCTAGTTTGACATTAACTTAATTTAAACTTCTAATGCCTAGTTTGACATTAGCCAAATTTAAACTTCTAACGACTATATTTTATTTAATGAGTTCTTAAACAACTATATTCTTCATCTATAAATACCCATGTAATTTGTATATTCAAAAATATGCATTTAGAGCTTCTCTTTTCAGTTATTATTAAATTAGAATATGCAATTATAAGTGTTGTTACAATTCCTATATTACTTTGTTAATTTCTTGTAGATAATAAATTGAAATGATATAAAAATATGTTTTTATGTTATTTTATGTATATACATGTTAACATGTATTATTAATGTTGATTAATAAATCCTAATATGTTTAAGTGAATGTTGAATGTGTTTTGACACAGATAATACATTTGAGTCATACGAAAAATATGCAAAATTACCATATATTCAAAAATATACATAATATTGTATTATGTTGTGAAATGAAATTAAAATTGCATAAAATTATTTTGTATGATTTTGTTTTAATTTTGTTGATTAATATGTCAATCATGAGTTGAATATGCTATTGGAACGTGTTCAATTGATTTGAATATATGGTTGTTGTGAAAAAAAATTTAGTGATGAAAATTTGGTCCCGATAAGCGTTAATTTTGTAATTTATCACGTAGGGACCGAATTATAAAATTTTGAAACTGTTTAAAATTACCCATTAATATTGTTATATTAATTATCACAATTCTCATTAATATTAATTTAATTAGTATTTCTTTGCCATAATTAAAATGTATATTGAAATTGAAATTTCGGAATTGAACTTGCTTCGGTCGAACAGAATAATTATTCCAGATTAAAATTATTTGAATATTGATTCTAATAGTTTTAATTAAACTAGAATTAATAGAATTATAATTATAGTATGAGTAATTTAATGAGCATATATCAACGAATACATAATATATTTGTTGCTTCAATAATAAATTAAATTGTTAATTTATTATAATTATACCATTAAATAGTAATGGATAAGGATTTAAAATTGATATCATTTTTGAAATGATATAGATTTTAAATCTCACCACTGAACAAAATCAAATGTATAATGATATATTTGTAAATGAGACAAAAAAAAAAAAACATTGAAAATCTCTCTTTATTATTAATGTTAAGCTAAAACCTTTCAATACAGTCAATAGATTATAAGCATTTTTAATCGGAGTAATCCAATAATTGTTAAGTGAAAGTCCTCACAAGATGTCATAATCTATTTGACATGTATCTTTACAAATTGCATTAGGCTACCAATAATTGTTAGGTGAGAAGTTTGATTGCATACATGTTTATGAAAAGGCATTTGGTCTATCCTAACTAGATTGAACACCAAAAACTGTTAGGTGATGTGTCGTAAATCTAGAAGTTGATTAATCATGCCTTATAATGAGTTACAAATAGAAATGTGTTTATGATTTATTAGGCTTGTTAGGCCAATAACTGTTAGATGAGGTTTAATGAGTTTGGTAAAAATACGATTACCCACTATAAATTATCTAATGAAGTTTTCAAATTCCTATCTTAAGGAGTATATGGTTTGAATAAAATAGTGAGAGTATTGTTCGGTTTAAAGGTCATAACCAATAAGTGCAACTCCGATTAAACTCATATTTTCTGCAAAATTCTGATAGTTACATGTGATATAGAACCCTTGTCAAATCTATAACACCCACATTAAATGGTTATAACCTTTAATGTTGGCTTAGGAATCTTAAAATAAATTTTGATTCTAAGAAAGTAAGTTATTTGCTTTAATGGCTAATGTCATAAACCTTTTATCAGATGTCTATAAGATACTCTTCTCTCTCTATAGATAGTTTGTAAAGTTTGTCGAAATGAACTATCATTAGCTTTAAAGGTAGCTAAGGGAGATCCACTTGTATCTTATTGTAATATAATTAATTTGATAACGTAATTGGATTTTTAAATTTTTCTGTAAATCCAATGTCGTACGTGGACTTAATCTGATAGTTATTCTCACTTAGCTGCAAATAGTTTGTTGTTATTTATAACTTGAACAAACTAAGACATATTTGATGTGATCAAATGATAGAAATGTGTTTTTATAAAAGAATAGATAAAAGAGCAGATAGATAATAAGGGGTTAGACCCTAAATTTAAATATTAATAAAGCTAATATGAAAAAATAAATGAAAATATTTTCATATCATTTCCATCCATTGCACGTAAATTGTAATCACAACATTAAATTAATTCTACAGAAGACACACACTACTTTGATAATTCGCATCGGCTCAAAAATCACAATTTGCTTTATGTTAAGTTAATTTATAGTTTATTACAAACTATTCTTCTAATAGAACCAAAAATAATTACGGGTAATTAATGAATATCTCCCATGAAATTTGTTAAAATAACAGGTAAATAAAGTTATATACATTGTAGAATAAGTAACTAATCCCTATTAAAAATTGGTGTTCATCAAATACTTTAACTAAAGTGGCCATTTGTCAGTTACCTTATGTTCAATATATTTTTAAACTAAAATTTAACCAGTTAAAGATATTAAATGAACTCAAATTGAAGTGATATTTTTAACTTAATCTAATTTAATTATTTTATTAAACAATCCTCCAATTAGATAATGCTATGTGTACAAAAATAAACAATAATTTTAATCGGTTTAGTTCGATATGATTAATTTTTTTATTTAATAAATATTTAAACTAAAAACTAAACTAATATTTTAGTACATTTTTTCTCTTGTAAAACTGATGAATATTAAAATTCAATTCAATTGATTCAATTTAATTCGATTTGGTAAATTTAATTTTTTTTTCTCATCCCTACTAAGGATGAGCTTGATTTGGTTCGGTTTGAGTCGAATTTCAAATTGAACCGAAGTTATTGGTTTTGATTTGACTCAAATCAAACCGAATCAACGATAAATGACAAATCAAACTAAATCGATAAAGAATTGATTTGGTCAGTTTAGTTTGGTTCGGTTTTGATTAAACCTAACCTAAAAATCAAATCAACAACTGTTAGTTTGATTTTTTTCAAATTGAAACCAAACCAATACTAAACCGATCCAAATCGAACCAATTTTAACTGTTATGCTTTCAAATCATGATAGTCCCAAACTAAATCTTATTACATTAATGAATCTAACAATATCACTATCTTAATATATGACTTGTAGGCAACAATTACACTTTATTTTGCTGATAAATTATGTTTTGGACATGTACTAACTAATTTATTTTAAAGATCAAATTATTATTAGTTAATCCAAACTTTTCTATTATGAGTATTTAAATAATAATAATAAAAACTATATTGTGAGCTAAAAGATACTTGACTTAATTACCTAAATTAAATGGCCTAAATTTTGAGTGATTTCATGAGAACTAAGACTTCTAATATGTGTTAAAAAAGAGTTTATTAATAAAATAAATAATTTTATTTTTTAAAAAAATTTATTGTAATATCTCGTGCTTTTGTGAATATTGTGGGAACCAAATTAAAATTATAATTAAGTGAGCTTAAGTTTACAAGTAGATTTTAAGCCCAATGATTTGTTTAGACCCATGAATTATGTTTTAGGTCCAAAAGTAGATATTAAGCTCAGGAA
>JAXCLQ010000015.1:11168739-11179073 GCA_035584115.1 Cedrela odorata
GTATCTGTTAGGAAGATATGGGCTAGCATGTTTACCCAAGATAAAGAGATTATAGCACTAACATCCCTTGTTTTACCAATAATTGGGCTTTGTGAGATCGGAAACTGCCCACAAACAACAGGTTGTGGAGTGCTCAGAGGAACAGCTCGGCCAAAAGTTGGAGCAAACATCAACTTAGGATGTTTTTACCTTGTTGGATTTCCGGTCGCAGTATGGTTAGCATTTTATGCAGGGTTCGATTTTGAGGGGCTATGGCTAGGCCTCTCGGTCGCACAAGGCTCGTGTGTTGTGACCATGTTGCTGGTTCTGGCTAGAACTGATTGGGATTTTGAGGCACATAGAGCCAAAGAGCTGACCGGAGGTGTGGTTGTTGATGACAGCAAAGACGTTGAAGAACAGAAGCCACCCAAAGCTGAAATAAAGGAAGATTCTGTATATTTATTAGACGATTTAGATAATAAATCTAATCATTATTGTCCTGTTTAATTTTTTTCCACCTGTATAGATAAACGACGTAGGTTATTTCTTTTTTCATTCACTCTTAATTCCTTTTCTATGAGGTTAATGCCGCTGACGGGAATTGGGAACCATTTCTCTCTCAACTGTACTGCATATCCTTTTTAAGATTTATATACCAAGTAATTGAAACAGAAGATTAGTTCGGTCATTATCTAAAAATGTCCTGATTTTTCTCTTGACCAAGCCAAAATGAAAGCTTATTTGCAATCATATGAGTGAAGTTTAAGTTTCAAATACAATCAAATCATCAAAAACTCTGTGTACAAACTTCAACTCCACTCGATCACCCATTTGGAAAAATTTGCTGGCTACAGTTTCTCTTCTACACTAATTAAATGATATCAGTCAATTAATCTAATTAGCAGCGACCGGCAAATCCAATAACAAATTAACAAAATAAATATATAAATGATGAATATCGAAGAAGCATCTGTGTACATTACAGCTGTAAAATGAAGATTGACTTAGGTTAAAAAGCAAGCTCATTTCCAACATTTCCAGCTCTGACTCCATGAGATCTAGCAATAACTGTAATTTGCTTCCAAATGTGCATACCATAAACTCCTCTTTTAAGAGATTTGTCTTTAATGTGGTTAAGATAATGCGGTGGAGTTGGACCAATAACGATAATGAAAATCCACTTACATACACTGTAGACAACTTTCTTATTGAAAACTAAATGTATTGAATGGTTTTGTTTAGATATAAAATCTACCACCAAAACTCAATCATTCAATTCAGTAATGGAATTATTCTAATTAAATCAAATATTGAGTGATTTCTGCTATCAATGTAAAAAAATTAAAGTTGACCCAAATGTGACAATCTTCTCTTTGGATTCAAAATGTACAAGTAAATCCCAATTATAATATAATTATATAAAATGGTCAAAGGTAAACAAACAAGATAGCAGAATTAAGGATTCACTAAATTTCTTTTTGATAATTATTTAAAATTTCCCAATTCAATTATGAAACCTCAAAATTTGCAATCTAATAAACAAATAATATTAATTTAGAAATGAACAAAATTTGTCATGAACCTAAACCCCAAACCTCCCATATGAGAAAACAGAAAATATTAGAGAAATTTGTTGTTTTGTGATCAAGCTTATAAAATTAATTATACTATTAAACTTATAATTTAAGGGTGTATGTCGGTTGTTTAGTCTCTAATCTAAATGACGCATCGCCGTTGCCGACGGCCGGCTGCTTAAATGTCTTGGTCGGCTGGTCTCTATCTCCCTCTTTGTGTTCTCATATTGCTGTTATATATATATATATATATATATATACTAATTAATTACTGTTTTAAAAAGAAAATACAGCCATTAAGCCAAATATGAATTCTGAAAATGATAATCAATGTGCCTTTATAAGTTATGACCAAAGGAACATATGGAGATGCATTTTGTCGCCACAAAAAAGAAAATAAAAATGCAAGTAGCTATCACAACTTGCAAAAATCATTTAATGAAGTCAATAAAAACTTAGCAATGGAGTCGCATTCAAGTCTCTTCTCGAAGTATGAGAATCCATTCGATTCAAAATTCTTTAGAAAACTTATGCATTTATACCTTAATTTCCATTAACATTGGTTGACTAAGGTTGATTTTCTTCGACACCTTCAACATCTCTAGTCAACTCCAGTTGATCAAATGTAGAAGATCAAAATTTGCTTGCTGTTTCTTAATATAATCAATCTAATTACATAGATCCTTACATATATAACAATATATATAATTAAGAAAATAATTTAGAGTTAATTTCTATTAACTTTAAAGGGTAAACTAAATTAATTTGGCTTATTATTTAAGGATGAAAGAATTTTTATTTTTTAAAAAAATTAATGAGATCACATATCATGTGATTGTCCTTTTGGAACTTAAAAGGTTAAAGAGATGATTAATGCTTTGTGGGAGTATACAGAAAGCTGCTTACTTTAACTTTTGGGAAGAAGAAACGATAAAAGTAAAAATAAAAATCTTAATGACTTGATAGTGGGAATATTAATTTTAATATATAAAAAACTACCAAACTAATGACCTATGACGTGAGTTAACCATGATCGAATTCTATATAGAAAATGGTAATTAGTGTTTTCTGAAATTAAATTTCAAAATAAAGGCATATCATTGAACCAATGGGAATTTGGCCTCAAAACAAGTAAATTCAATATGTTTTACAACTTTTATTATATATAATTATTTAACAAAAATTGTTACCATTAGATCAATAAAATACTGAAAATTTAAATGCATAGAATTATTTAGTATTTAGTATCTTAAATTTGATTCTAATAAGACGTATAAATCCGTACTTAACAATAAATAATTTGTGAGATCCGATGTAGATTTTGAGTCTTTCAAAAATACATAAAATTAAAAATTGTCGACAAAAAAAATTACAAAATTAAAAAAACTTGTTTGGGGAATTAGAAAATTTATCAAGTTGATGTATAATTAATAACCATTCTAATCAATTAATAAAAAATTAAAAATTCAACAAATGTTGAGTTAATTAATAATATAAAACTACTAGTCTTGCATATAGTTAAAGCTAATGAGTAATGACAAGGACACAAGTGCTAATACTGTGTAGTTGACCAAAGTTTTCTTTTAAAAAATAAAAATAAAAAATTGATCATGGGCATGGAATTGAAAATTAGAAAATTAAAATAACAAAAAAAAATGAAAAAAGAAAAACTTGACCCACATAACGAAGAAGAGAAGATCATTACCAAATATTATTTTGTATAGGAACTCGCTGGCGCTCATGCATCAAGATGATTGACCTTCATTTGTTTATTACAAAGTTTATCTACGCCATCTGATCCTTGTCTGCACCGGCAATAATAAATTAAGTAAATAAATAATTGAGAGAGAAATAGAAAATTAGAATTTGTAATTGCGATGATTAAATAGTATTAATTAATAAGGCTTGTGAAGAGTCATTTTTGTTGCATTTAATTATTAAAATGGATGAAATAAACAACCTTATCTCTTATCAAAAGAACATGTATTATAACAAGTGATTAATCATATTATTTGCAAACAAAAAAAGAAAGATTCATAGATCTCCCTTTTTTGCTCATGCCTACATAGAGTTCAATTATAGAGTTTGTAAAAAAAATAATTGGATGATCATTTGAATGATATTGTAATAATGAGATAAAAATTATGAAGGGAGTAGTAATTAATTTAATTAATAAATGTTTGTTTAAAATAATTAAGAGGTACCGAGTTTAAATTTTGCTCGCATTATGATTTAAGAAATTTTTAATTTATATATGTAATATTAAAATAAAAAATTATGAAAGCAATGCATACTAGAAAAGAGAAAACTTTGGTGGAAATATGAGTTAAGAAAATGTGGGAAATATGTAAGATATCGAAATGATAATACATTGTATTAAAGGGAAATTTCAAATTTTCAATGAAACAAGACCACAAGTCTATAATAAATTTGTTAATAATGTGTATATATATTAATTAATTGAGATAACCCTTTTGAAGCATTGAAGAGATCAATAATTTTTTTATTTTATTTTCCTAGAAAAATGAACATAAACTTAAAATGTTGGTAGTTATGGATTGAATTATACTCCTTCTAATAATTATTTTTTTTAGGAAGTCTAACCCTATAACTCTCTCCCTACCTCTTTCGAGGGGCGAAGAAGCATCAAATGTTAGAAAAATAAAATAATGTCATTAGAGCATAAACATCCATAATTAAGCTTTGTTGAAAAATAAAGAGGAAGTGGAGCCTCATAGGCCAAAATAACATTTTGTGTTCTCGTATGTGTACATGCTTTCTTAAAATGATACTAATAAATTAATTTTCTTTGACTTTTCTGATTCAAGGATGAGATTCACTTGTGATTCGAAACATTGCTTAAACTCAAGCCTGTCCAATCACCAAATTAAATTTGATTAAAGTGTCCAGTAACTGGGGATTTATTTGGATGTATGTAAGAAAAATTATATCAAAGACACAGACTGTAAGCTTATAATATAAGCACGATTACAAGAATTTATCTATATCTCTTGTGAAATGGGAAGAGACAATAAGACCTCCATTAGTAATATATATGCAATAATAGAACAGAAAACGAGGGGAGATTATGGCTCTACAAAGTTGCGAAAGTGAATGATCGATCAGCAATTTCTTAAGATTCAAGAGAAATAATTGCATGGAAATATATTCATTGAAGAGGTAAGAATGAAAGTCTATATACTGCAATTTGTTCTCATGAAACAAGAATCTAATCTAAGAATGGCATCAAGATTGATCTACGGAGCTTTTTGTGCTACCAGCGGTGAGAGAGATCTAATAAACTATACATTAATTACTTGAGAAAATCTTGATTCAATTGTAAAACTAATTTATTTATTTATTTATTATATGAAAACTACGGATGACACCCAAGCATCCTTGCCCAATTACATGAAGAGTACCGAAACCGTCACAGAATTTTAATATTAATGGTATCACATTTATAATATATATAGCACCTGTGAAAGGTCGTTTCGGCAGAAACTTTATTAATTTGAAAAGAAGAAAAAAACGAAAAAGAAATCATGTATAGATGTACTTAGCTAAGAGCTGACGCTAAGACTTACATTCACTCTCAAATGATGGTATTGGGATTGATTTGCTATAGTCTTCCCCTTGAGAAACATTCAGCATTTGGGAAAATTTCAAAAATACTCGTGTACACTTATCCCATTTTATATCTATACCAATCTTAATTTAATATTATTAAATAAATTAATTTCGCATAATTTAAACTATTTTATTATCGTGACCACAAAAACTCTAAACTTTAAACAGTAAATTTTAAAATTTAAAATTCTATTTATAATACTCGTACAACAGTGAATTTTATTTATTAAAATTCTAACTACAATACCCACACTACAATGAATTAAATTTATTTTTTAATTTTTTAATTTTACATATAAAATAATAAGTGATAAAATTAATTTTATTTACAATAAAATTTACTATAATAAAATTTACATAAAATTGTAAATTTAAAAAAATAAAAATTAATTTCATATCTTATTATTTATTATGTATATTTAAAAAATAAAAAAATATTTATTATGTAAATTTAAAAAAATAAAAAAATATTAAAACTTATATTTTTAAATAACCATTAATTTTTTTAAAAAAAAACTATAGTACCTACAATACAATTGCTCATACCCTTTAAATTACATTACGTCCCTACAATAAATCGTGCCTTAGCCCTTATTTAGTAAAAGATAAGTTTTTGTCTTTTAGTTTTTTTTTTTTTAATTTTGTTAAGTTTACAATTTTATTATAGTAAATTTGATTGTAAATAAAATTAATTTCATCACTTACTATTTATTATGTATATTTAAAAAAATAAAAAAATAGTTATTATATAAATTTAAAAAATTAAAAATTAAAATATGCTAACAAACAAAATTTTGTCTTTTAGTGTATTTTAATTTTTAATTTTTTTAAATTTACAATTTTATTATAATAAATTTTATTGTAAATAAAATTAATTTCTTTATTTATTACTTATTATGTATATTTAAAATATAAAGAAATTATTTATTATGTAAATTTTAAAAATAAAGAAATTAAAAAAAATTAAAATACACTAAAATATAATCTTTGTCTTTTAATGCACTTATATTAAAGTATCAATACATTTGAGATAAAATATCAATATTTTTATGTTAGAGACTTCAAAAAAAATTATAACTTGAATCAGATCGATACCTTTAATATAACAAATTGGTACGTATATAAGTATCGATATTTTCATGTCAAAGACTTTAGAAAAAATTACAACTTGAATCAAATTGATATCTTCATTCGAGCATATTGATACTTCAAGATCAAAATAAATTACAAACTCAGGCGCATAGCATAAGCGCTCAAGTCAAGAGCACAAGCGCACTAAAAGACAAAAAAAAATTATCTTATAGTGTTTTTTAATTTTTTAAGTTTATATAATCATTATTTTTTTTAAATACACATAATAAGTAATAAGTGGTGAAATTAATTTTATTTATAATAAAATTTACTATAATAAAATTGTAAACCTAAAAAAGTTAAAAATTTTTAAAAAAATTAAAATACACAAAAAAATAAAAAAATATTTTAATAAACTCAGGTCAAAAGCATGATTACTGTAATACGAGTACTGTAGTTTTTTTTTATTAATGGTTATATAAAAATATAAGTTTTCATTTTTTTTAATTTCGTTATTTTTTAAATTTACATAATAAATAATTTCTTTATTTTTTTAATATACATAATAAATAATAGGTGATGAAATTAATTTTTAATTTTTAATTTTTTAAAATTTTTAATTTTATGTAAATTTTATTATAGTAAATTTTATTGTAAATAAAATTAATTTTATCACTTATTATTTTATTTATAAATTTAAAAAAAATAAAAATAAAAAAAATAAAAGACAAATTTAATTCACTGTAGTGTAGGAACTGTAGTTAGAATTTCATAATTTTAGAATTTATGATTTACTGTTTAAAGTTTAGAGTTTTTGTGGTCATAAAGATAAAATTGTTCAAATTATGTAAAATTGGTGTATATGGTAAGATTGAATTATAGTTGATTATTAATGTAAAATGGAGGTAAAATAAGATTATTTTTTTATATTTTTTCAATTAAAAAAGAAAATAAAAGAAGATCAACCTTACATGAAGAGTACCGAAACCGTCACAGAATTTTAATATTAATGGTATCACATTTAGATAAGATAGCACCTGTGAAAGGTCGTTTCGGCAGAAACTTTATTAATTTGAAAAGAAAAAAGAAACGAAAAACAAATCATGTATAGGTGTACTAAGCTAAGAGCTGACGCTAAGACTCACATTCACGCTCAAATGATGGTATAGGGATTGATTTGCTACACTTTTCCCCTTGAAAAACGTTTAGCATTTTGAAAAAAGAAAATAAAAGAAGGTCAACCTTAGATTCATGCTATGCTTTATGTGGAGATGGAATAATATCAATTGACAAACTCAAAAGACAGCACATGAACCCATCATAATCATTTGCATGCAGCATGTGTTATTGTTACAATGTTACAATTATTAGATAGCTAATTAAGCATGCAGCTTGACTTGTTGACCAATCGCTCTGTGATAGAGACACATACAATGCATTATGTACGTACACAAAGACAATACGTACCATGCCCTTTATAAATAATTCAGATATGTAATGCGGTATCGATTCGAAGCCGTTTACTGAGATTTCAACTCTTTTAAAAATACAGGTATACAGAAGATGGAAATACTTATCTAAATTAGAATGGAGACGAGGTTTGCTGCTACAGATTTTGACAGCCTCTAGAATAATATCTTCCTTGTTGCTTGCAGCAGGAATTGGTAACGTCTTGTTTTAGCATTCTCCATTCGTAACATCGCATTTATAATTAGGGTTTTTGGTAGCAAGGATCATGCATACATATCAATGTATTACTAAAAGGGAATGATATAAAGTTATTTAAAGAGAATTGAAGTCAGTCCTAAAGTCGGACCGAGATCATATATATGCAAAGAGATGAAGAGAAACGCCTGTGTTGGAAAAAATTAAGATCCAAGAAACTAAGGAACATCAAACTTATATATCAATTTACATATAGATTCAAGTGGGAAAATAATTAGGAAGGTCGCATTACCTCAAACGGAAGAGGTATTAGTTCTAAAGGACATGATAGTTAGGGCACTTGGACTTTTAATTTAATTGAAAAGGCACAAATTTAACTTGTTTTAGAAAGGGTAAAAGAAAGCATTAGAATACATCCATAACCAGGTTGGCGAAAAAGAAATCCCAATTGTTAATTAAATGTTAAGGATTCTATCAATAATTCTAAGTCAAACCTAACATATGATGCCAAATATTTAGATCATCCACCTTGCACTACTCATGTTATAACCTTTGATTGACTGAAATTAACCCAATAACACAATCTTTGGAGATCTATGCCTTTTCAGTTTCTGGTTGATCTAAAGATGAAATTTTCAAATAGTTGAATTTCGTCTTCGTTTAGCCTTCCAATGACATGTCCGAGATTATTAAACTCTTCTCTCACTTGTCCGTGACAAGGATGCGTTGCAATAACCTTAGGAAGTGCTTCCAAAGGAAATGGCAACTCCATTTAACCTTATATATATATATATATATATATAACTCCATTTAACCTTAAATATATATATATATATATATTAGAGGCCCTACATAACATGCAATGCAATTGTCGCTATACATTTGCATGTGGTTGTGGTTATTAACTATTGAAGGTTCAAACTCACGGGGGTTACTTGGGCTATTTTTTTCGTTAGTGAAAGTCGCAATCTATCAGCTAGACTCTCACATGTTCCTAGCAAATCATCACATGCCTATGCAATTGTGTTTGGACCAATTCCACCATTGTCACTCTCATCCTTCCTGTCCAACTTAGCCGTAGAATAAGCAGTAAAATCAGTTTATAATCATCAACTACGAGATCCAATATCGTTAAAATTAATTGTACTGAACGTTTCATCACCGTATTGTATCCTATCAAAAGACAACCGTGATATACGGGGTATACCAAAAGCAAAGTCAATTCCTTTGAACGTTTAGCAACTTTATTATAATTTTTTCAACCTTGTTATTTATTACATACCCTTAATTAATATATATAGTCATCCACCTAAATTTACCACTAATCAAATCCAAAGTGTTGGAATTTTATACTTGTTGATGTTTATCAATATCACAAGATGACGCGCACTCGCACTTGGATTTTAGTTGTTCTTTAAAAGCAAGCAAGAAGCTTAAGAATTTGTCAAATTGGGAACGGGTCAATGTCAAAAGAGCTGGCCACTGACGAGTGGACCGCTTGAGAGAGAAAGTATAGTAGTGGCATCCTCCTCTGTAGGGAACAAATTTAGACGGCGCATGGCACAATTCAACAGGAAGCGAATCCAAATCCAATATGCTTGCTTTAATGGAGCTGCTGGTTCGGATTGAATTGAATTTGAATGTAAGTAGCGTAGGCTAGAGAAGAATGAGCTGCCCCCACTCCACTAACCCTAAAAAAATTCAAAAGAAAATATGCGACGTGGACATTTATTGTTTGTTTTTTTTTTCTTTCTTTGATGGCTTGAATGGGCGTAATTGCGTGTCAACTTTGGGACTCCTGGTGGCATTGAAAAGGCAAACTAAGGGCGCATAAATATGAATCTTTCTTGATTTTATGGGTAGATAGAGATGCTTTATCAGAATCTTTTTATGGCTGCCCAGATCAGGCCAACGTCAGTTATTTCTTTCTATCTACTTAGGGGAACAAATTCTTTTATCTTTAAGCCAATGTCAATTCATGCATGCATTCTTATTTCAAATGGTTGTATGTATCCTAGGATCGAGACCATTATTTTTTCTTTTTATTCTGCTGGACTTGTAAATTTTGAATGTAAAACATGAATACATATAAGAATAAGAGTTAGAGTACTAGTAGCATTATGAAAATAAAGCCATCAATTAAAATTTCGTAATTAGTTATATTTAAATAATTTTACACGCATATTAATTAAACATATTAAATAAATATATTTTTAATTATTAAAAATACATTCATTTAATAATTAAAAAACTATATAAATTTAAGAGAATTTCGACCCTTTCTTTTATTTGTATGTGTGTGTGTGTGTGTGTGTGTGTGTGTGTGTGTGTGTGTGTGTATATATATATAAATTGAATCTAAAAAATTATTTATTACTTTTCAATCAATCGTTACCTAAAAATTCGGTTTTGGGT
>JAXCLQ010000015.1:11180645-11191175 GCA_035584115.1 Cedrela odorata
AGGTCAAATCATTTGAGGTGGATTTTGGATGTATTTCTTTATTAATTTAAAGTTGGATCAAAATGTATGAAATTTCCTCTTGGGTTCGTATAGGATGTGCAAAATCCGTTCTGGCTAAATAATTTAATTTTTAAATTTTAAAATTAAAATTTATCTGTTTAATAGAGTTTTTTTTTTTCGATTCCAATTCAATTCCGATTCAAAAATAAAGTATCATATTTATCAATTATTTAAATTTTTTTAATTTTTAATTCCATAAAAAATATTAATAAAATAAATCAATTAAATTAAATTATAAAAATATTGTATACATGACGAAAAGATGAATGAACGTAAGAGAAGAAAAGTAAATTACTAAAAGAAATTGATATACAATAAATTATTAAAAAAATATTATATTATTATTAAAGTTAATATTACACAACACTAAAAAGAGATTTTTTTTTATAATTGTATAATTATATATCTAATAATATTATATCATGTATATATTTATTTATTATAATTGTTAATTTATTTAACAATTTTAAAATAAATATATACATATCACGATTTTATTAAATTATCATATAAATAATATGATAAATTAAATTGAATAAAATATTATAAATACATTAATTAATTTTTTTTATATAACTTAACGAATAAAGAATACTCTTTTTAATAAATTGTATAACTTTATATAGATAGTTCAATGATTAAGAGTTTGTATTTGAATATGAGATAGAGTTTAATTCATTTGATTTGAAATTTTATTTTTTATTTTTAAATTAAATCGGTTCTTCGGTTCAGTTCAGTTTACACAATTTTTAGAACCAAAAATTACCTTAAAAAAATTTATTTTTAATTTTTTAGAACCGAAACCTACCCTAAAAAAATTAATTTCAATTGAAAATCGATTTTTACGATTTGGTTCTAGGCGATTCCGAATCAAACTAGAACTGTTGCATTTCTCTCGGTTCAACTAGAAATAAATACAAGTTTTATAGGAGAGTTAATAGCACATTTCCATTAATTAGATGTGTACAAATGACTCCCTCATCAAACGCATGCAATACCTCACTAGATGCTTCGGGAAAAATCTTTGCAAGTGTAATTTCATATCAAATGTCTTAATTCAATGATGCTTCTTTATACAAAGTTCTCCAATAATTCAAACTATTTTATTACATGTTTATACTTTCAGAAACTATTGCAAGATGTTATTATCAAAAGTAATTTGAAACCAGAAGCTTAAACCACCTCAGTCAAAAATTGCTGCCAAATCACTTTGTACAAATGCGCTTTTTTAATTAAATCAATGTTGTCTAAGAAAGCATACTCACAAAATCTCAATGGATTTTTAATTTCTTTTAAGCAAATATTCAATCTTTCCTATATGTTTGATTTCAAGGTCAGAAACATGTTGTAGGCTTAAAACAATTAGCTAATAGTTTAATAATATTATTATTATAGTGAGAATAAGCACCGATTGTATTGGAAAAAAGGCCAATTTCAGGCTACTAAACATTGAGAAAATGGTGGGTTGTATTGTATGAACATCGGGGACACGGGCATCTTGTCTCAAGGTTCAAAACTTGCAGCCTTAGCTAAATATGCCATCTTTGTCAATAATCAATACCAATGACAATGGAAGATAGAACAAGTAGTCAAGCATGAAATGCTCCCCTTCCCTTCCCTTCCTTGCTCAAAGTCTACATGCACCCACCCACCTTCCTAGGCTCTACCTTTCTGTGTTCTTTACTTTCCCTTTGTCTTTGTTTTCAATTGAAGTATTTACCAAATCAATAACACTTATAAAGGAGTGTATTAAATATTTCAATAACTTCCACGACATGTTGCTTTTCACACAGTAGTGTTAGGTGTAAGTTTAAAAAATTCAGATATAAAATTTATATTTTATCTTAATATGTAATTAAATAATAAATAAGTATTTGGCTATAATATAAAATTAAGGTAAAAGTTTAAAATATTTCACGAAAAAATTTTAAAAAATTAATGTAATAATCTATTAAATATATTGTGGTCAATTTCGAATAATAATAATAATCTTATTTTAGATAGTTACTAATTTGTTATGTCGTTATTAATGTGATAATTATATACACCAATCAACAGACAATAAGTATTAGGTTATATAAAATTTATATTCTAATTTTCTACATATCGTTAATCAACGTTAATATTATCATTGAAACCCTATGTCATTAATCAACATTAATAAATTATTAAATAAAAATTATTTAATTAATTCAAAAGTACTACGTTTTTTTTTAACAAAACTTAGCGAAAATTTCTAATATTTTTTCTTATCATTAATATTTTTAAATTAATCTTTTTAAATTTTCCTTATTATTATTATTATTATTATACATCCTTTTATATCAAGAAGTCGCTCATTATTATTATTTTTAAATAAAAACATTGTTTCCTTCCTCAAATATGAAAAGTATGTAATGTAACAAAGTTTGGTTCAACATCGGTCGGTCTAGAGTCCAATCCATATGATGAAGTAGCAACCAAAAAATATGTTGCAAGTTCACTAGTGAGTAGGCCTAGATTTGCAAGTTATAAGCCCACTACAAGCAATCCAATTTTCCCACAATATCCACGGGACGAAGAGGCAATAAAAATAAACAACAAATCTAATCTATATTAAATTTCATTTGTTAGATATCTGATTTTTTGTCAAAAAACTCGTATCGTTAATTTTTATATCTTTTTAAATTGTCTTTTTATAAAATAAGTAGGATGTTGAAACGATGATATAAGAAGCAAGTAATGTGTTTTTTGAAAATATTAAATTAGTTTATAAGTGATTTTACTCTAAATTCTAGCTATGAATGCTTTTGGCAACATAATTTGGTCGTTGTTGGCAGAATTTCAGCCATGGTGTCCACTACTGATCTGGCCCTTAATTTCAAGAATCTACTTTCTAAATTGTGGGTTGTTCGCCCACTATCAAATGTAAATTATGTGTCATGGTTAAAGACCTTCGAATGTCATTAAACAAAAAATTATGAGACTCTGTCTTGTCATTTTACGAGTGAGAACGAACACTCTAAAACTCAATGACATATATGCATATTTCTTGTCATTTTGAGCACATTTTATAACTTGCTCCGGGACAGATGCTATCGAGTTTGAGCTAAGATCATAAAAAGGAGCGAGCTTGGATAGACTAAATAAATCGAATTGAAATTAAACTGAGGAGACTATAATATCGAATTGATTTTAAATCGAAAAGATCATAAAGTTGAATCATCATTGAGTTGAAAAGTTCAAAAAATTGAACAAATTTAAAATTGATAAGGCTATAAAACAAAATCGAGAAATCAAATAAATTGAAATGAGAATGAACCGAAAAGACTATGAGCCGAGAAGCTAAATAAATCGAATGAGAGGATATCATAAAACTAAAAAGCAATTAAACGGAAAAGAATAGTAAATCGAACCAACTTTAAATTGAAGAAATCAAATTGAGAATACTATAAAACAGAATATACAAACTCGTGTACATGTATCATATTTTTAATATTTTTATACAAACTTGTGTATATACTATTTATATAATCCGATTGAATCAACACTTGGCTTCCAACTTATTATACAAACTCAAACTAGGATCAACTTATTATAAGCAATCCGTTTAATATCACTCTTTTTTGGGTCGTTCTGCAGATCCATTAAACTTCGGATTATCCATGGGCTGTCACACACATTCAAAATCTGGGCCTGTATTCTCATTTTAAGTAATTCTATTTGGGATAATAACATAAGAGTCCCAAACTTTTTATGTTTTCTCAAACAAAGACAAAGTATTTTCAGTTCTTATCTTTAAGTGCCAACTCATTGATCAGAGATTAACTAAAACCACAAGATCAAACCTAACTCGAAAATTTATTCTTGTAAAAAAGATTATGACTGAAATATATATTTTTTATTTTATATATTTATGTATGTATTATATATTTTTATTATGTTTACTAGTTATACTATTATCCTTAAGACTTTTATGTATACGAATGTTTACAAAGAGAATTTTAAATAGAATAGTTTCGATAAATTATTATAACGATGAAATTGTCCTAATAAGGCTCTCTCCTCTGACTTAATGAATTGTCTATTTCTATTTTTTTCACTTGTCTGCTTTGGAGTGCAGCAGATTCAGATTGCACCCATTAAATTTTCCCAAAAAGTAGGTGGAACCATCTGCTTTTTGTAATTGCACCTCCTCTACCTTCCATTGCATTCTTTCTTTATGATATGCTAAATTTGCTTCAATTATTTTCCTCATTTGTGAGCAGAGATTTGACCACAGACTGTTCTTTCCTCTCATTAGACATGACCGACAAACAAAATTCCAACACAAAATCGATATAACTAAACATGTTATATAGTTTACACCACTCATATTACTAGTACAATATGCATGTTATATTTATGTGTAAATCAATTCATCAGTTGTATTTATAAAAATTTCGACAAATATTATTCGGGCAAGATGCAGGTGCTGGTGCTGGTGGTTATAGCTTCAATAGTATTGAAACAATATGAAGTATGTTTGAAGAAATCGTGTTAATGTTTTAACATCTTCTGACCTTCAAATTTAAATGCTTCCTTGAAGTTTCTTCCCTAAAAAATTCCCCATTTCATTATTGGTCAGATTCTGACTATTAATTTGTATGCACAGTCATAGACCAACCACACACAGATTTATGCTTCACTGATCGGCTGACTAGTGTTTCAACCATGATTGAATGCTAACTTGTATAGTTAGCATATTAGAATCTACTAATTTATTATTATTATCTTAGTAATATTTGATGAGGAATTATGATTCTGAATTTTAAAGAAATATTTAGTGATCATAAATAGTGACTGCAACACGTTTTTCAGAATGATTCTGTCTTTGCTTGTGAGTTCACAAATGTTTTCAGCTTCTGACAAGTAATATTTCCTTTTTCAGATGCCTGACTAATTTAGTAAAACGCATCAAAACGCTACTAAAAAGAAGTAGATCTAATGATATTTTCCAAAAGTGTTGTTGATATGTGATAGTTTAACGTAGACTGGATGCATTTTTTGGGGGCAATTATTGTAGATGTGTTAATCAATTTGTCATTATTATATGTTTTGTGAACTTTCTACTGTCATCTCCTATTGGGTTCTCAAAAATCATCTTCTTCTTTCTTCTTTATTGACTTTGTAACTTTTGACAATCAGGAGGCTAGGCTGCATGATTTTGGTCCTTTATTTTGCAGAATAAGATTGGAGTGCAAGTACAGCAGTCTCCCGCCAGTTCACACACACACACACACACAAATGATACCTAACTTCATTGCAAAGATTGCCTTATTTGGCACCAAGTAATTTTCTAATGTTATTCTTTATTGGGTAGTTGGTCATGTTAACTTATCAATGATTCAGTAGGTAAAGATAAAAGATGAAATGTTGAACTATCATATTCCTAACTGCCACTGGAGATGGCGTGTTCAAGCTTCAAATTCATATAGAGTTGGCATCAACAAGGCAAGAACGAATAATCTTCCTCTTCACTTCATCTTCTCCATTGGTCCTTTGTGTTTCTATTTTCTGCAGTAGCCATTATTGCTTCCATCCTTGCAGGGAGGTTAAAAAAGTGGCTAGTTTTTTTTTTTTTTTATAAATTGGAAAAAGGCTATTTGGGGACAAATATAATCATATCCCAGAAGGCAATTCCATTGAACTAGTTAAACTAATCCCCCTTTTATTATTTCATCCCCTCTACTTTAATCTGAGGATTCAAGCTTGTCTTTATATCTTTGGATGGGACAGTTACTTGATTACCAAATTCTGCTAAATTTAATTATTTAACACCGCTTTTATAGCTTGCAGCCCCCAGAGGAAGCAAGGTATACAAGATTAATAATATTTCATCAACTACTTCTGCTCATTTGGGATCACAGAGTAACCCCAAACCATGATTGAACCAGAGGCAGAGAGAAAGAGAAAGAAAGTGAAATGCTGCAACAATTTTCAACTGGGATTACTGAAATTTCAATACAGAATACACCTCTCCTTCATCTGAAAGCTAACATCTCAAGTAACAAATCTAGAAATAAATGTCCTTTTTTGGCAAGACAAGAACCATACAATTAAATGGACATACAACAAATTTAAAAGGAAAAATGATGAACAGATTAAAATATTACTCGATAGTAATGGCTGTTGTAGTAACCCCATTTATTTCTGATTACTGAATGACAGATTAAAGGGGGTGCTAACAGAATCTAAATACAGAAAAGAATGACGAACAGATGACAAACCCAAATTGAGAGACAAACCCAAAGCACATCCACACGAAAAAAAAAATAAAAAACAAATACGTGGCATAAGCCTTAATCAAAGAATTCCCAAGGGAACTTAGGTTGTGCAGCTGAATTATTGTTGATAGGAGTAGATGTGGATGCTGATGTCGAGGGGACCGGCATCAACGCCGGGCTGGAATCAAATGTCTCCCATTTCGTTGTAACGATAACTGATCCTGATGTCGAATTCCTTGAAGGATGTTGTTGCTGTTGCTGGTTCTGCTGATGTATTGACAAATTTTCAAAAGAATGCCTTGTAGGCTGCTCTTGAATTGGTATTAATCTTTGCCCATTTGAATGCCTGTGTTGATTCTGCAATGGAGTTTGAACTCCATTGCTGCTGGTCATTGAGTTTTTAATCTTCAACATATCCAGAATTTCAACATGCTTTTGAACTCTTCTCACCTTCATGAAAATTATTAAGAGACTAATAAGAGTCTAAAAATTTACACAGAACTCTAGCGATGCAATTCAAAGTTAGAGAATCAATTTGTAAATGAAACCCAAAATTACCTGAATCTTTCTCTGCAACTTTACATCTCCATCTGCCATAATACCATCCAATTTAAGCAATTGATTCATCAACAACTCAATCAAATTAAGCACCTCTTTTTCTGCTACTTTGGCACCTTTCATTATTATTGAATCAAGAGCCGACACCTACTCAATTTCAATCAAACATCAATATACCAGAAACTAATGAAAATAACTCTTCATTTATATATTTTAAAGGCCTAAAATTCAGTTAAAAATATTCACCTGGCCGGCAAGCCTGTCAATCTCCAAGCTAATTTCCGAGATAGATTTTGATGCCTTCTCCATCTTCGCATTCTTTCTCATCTCCAGTAAACGTTTCTCTTGACTAATTGGGTCCTCAACAAGAACAATTTTTGATCGATCCTTCACTCCCACCATGTCGAGAAACGCCTTGGAATCCCTCTCTTTATCCTTATATATCAGCTTTTGATCTTGATGATGCAATCCTGTTGGCCCCGACAACATTTTTTTCAACTCCCCTACAGTCAAAATAACCAAAAAAAAAACCATGAACATATAAACAAAAACTTCATCATCACTTCAAATTGTAAGATAATAAGAAAAGAAATTTTTTAATTTACCAAATGTAGCTTGAGAACTGATATGGATTTCATGGTAAATGGAGCCGTGTTTGACCCGAACTCCAATAATCGGTGACGGGGCGGAGGTCCGATCAGAATCTGGATTTCGTTTCTGTACAAGCATACCTCCTGGTCTGAGCTCCCAATCATGAGCCAAAGGCTCAGCTGAGCTACCATTCATCATCGGTGACGGCCCTGTTGTTTTAGTCTTCATTCTCATCATCATTTTTCAACTCTGCTTTTTGTACGTTTTCGGTTACAGAAATGAATTTGACTTGAAACAAAGACTCTTCAGATCTTTAGTAAAATTGCTTCCAGGCGATCTGTAAGAGAAATCATAGATACCCAGTTCAGACAGAGCTTGTTAGACCCCAGCATTACACGAGTTCAATCTTTCAATAGCCACGCGTAGACAAAACAACAACCACCACCTGCACAAGAGATACAAACAACTTTTTTCTCTAGTCGAGTTATCCAAGAAAACCCAGATAGAGATTGCCTCAACTGAACTTTCTAAAGCTCAAACGTTTAAAGGAACGCCTCAGATCTCTTCCACGAATGCGGTCAACGTACTAAAGCTTCAAAATTTTCCAAGAAAGTCTAGCCAAACAATCTTGTAACAGGGATTTTTCCAGAGAAAGTACCGTAAAAATCAATGACCAATCGGCTCTCTTCTCTGGAAATCTCGTGGAAGAAGAGCAAAAGAGGAAGAAAATGAAAACGAATATAAAACGAGTGGACAGCTAACAGAGTCTGTTGTCGTTGTGAGCTGAGAAGTATACATTTATATGATTTATATAAATATAATAATTCAAATTACATTATTAAAATTAATTAATTAATTATTACAAAATAAGAAAGGGAAGGAGGCTACAACAAAGGCCGCCAAAGCCTTCTGTTCAAAGGTTAAAAAAAGGAAACTCCAGTCTTCCACCAAACACGTGGAACTTATCAAGTAAAAAACGTTCTACGTCAAAAAGTACTTGAAGCTCTATCGTTAGCTTACACGTGTTAGACATAAGGGTTATTTAGGAAATTCGACGTAATCCAATCATTGTCTTGTTAATAACGAAGGTTAGTTTACATAAAAGGAAATTCAGCGGTGTGGCGTCTGTGTCACGTAGTGTATGGTCAATCAAGGTTAGTTAAACGGTAGTTTTTGCTTCGCCGGAACCTTATAAAAAATGCTTCAATCCGGTGACGTTTCGTTGTCCCGCCAGCCACGCGCTTCTCTTTTACGTTTGCGACTTTCTTAATTTTAATTAACAGTAATATTTAGTAAAATAATTTAATAATAAATATAAGACCACGTCAACGTAAAATGCAACATAGCTTACGTCAGAGCACAGTAATTTCCACGTGGCATTCTTGATTACCGTCAAAGATGGTACCGAAAATCGAGGTCCCGACCCGTCTGTCTTTTTTAACTTGTTATGTACTTTCTTACTGACTTCATGACCTGACTTCACTTGGCTGCCAGCCACCGACACTACCCCACACGTGCAAATAAATCGGGTGTTGTCTCTAAGACGTGGCACTATATAAGCCGCTCAATAAAGCAGATCACACGCTTGAACCATGCGAAGGATAAGATTCTGCGCATACGTAGTCGTATTGGGACGGTGCAACCTACTTGTAAGGCGGGCAGTCATTGTTTATCTAAAGACAATAATTAATTATAATTAATAAATGGGATTAAATTAGTAAAATTAGGGTTTCGACTTTCGAGAAATTGGGTTGGGTTTTGACGAGGGACAAGGTACCGACCGACCAATTGGAATTATTTAATTTAGGTAATTAGACAGATAATGCTTTTGGTTGTCTGCCACTGGATTTATGGAATTTCCGTGGGACTGCATGGCACGTGACTTTCCAATTAGCTTCATAAAAAAAAAAAAAAAAAAATACCTAACGACGTAGTTTAAGGAAATACTTGTTAAATGTACTATTTTAAGATAAAAAGAGATTTTAAATTACAAACATAAGACAAAAGGAGAAATGTCATAATTGTAAGGTATTCTTGGCCTTGCGTAGCTTGTTTGGTAAATGGGTCTAGTCATTTATACGTTTATGTTGGTAAAATAGGCAAATGATATTTAAGACTTGTTTATTTGTAATCGTGTAATTGGTAAATTCTGTAATTATACGATGTATAATTATACAATTTTATAATTACACAATCGACAAATGGGTCTAGTCTTTTATAAGTTTATGTTGGTAAAATAGGCACTGATGGGTCTAGACTTTTATAAGTTTATGTTAGTAAAATAAGCAAATGACATTTAGAGTTTATTTATTTGTAACTGTGTAATTGATCAACTTTATAATTATACGGTATGTAATTAGACAATTTTATAATTATACAGTCATATTTAACTAAAATTATATAATTACAAGTAGTTATACAGTTACGTGTAATTATAAAATTAACTATTTTAAATATAAAAATAGTATGAAAATAAATTTTAATTACTAATAAATTATTAAAAATAAAAAATATATATATATATATTATAGATTAAAAAAATACAATATAACTTTTATATACATTATATAAATTGTATATACTTAAAATATATATTATATATATTAAATACATAATATATGTTCAAAATATTTACTTAAAATATGTAATATATATAATATATAATAATTTTAAAGAAAGTTAAAAACGCGAATTTTTTTTTTATAATTATAAAAATTTAAAAAATAAAATTGTATAATTACACTAATTTTCACCCCTTATAAAAATTGAATTGTATAATTGAAGATGTCCAATTACACAATTAATTGTGTAATTACGCGATTGAACAAACACGCTAAATCTGTATAATTACACTCAATTATATAATTTTCTAGTTACACAATAACAAAACAAATCCACCCTTATAATTTATGTGTCAGGACCAAAGAATCAATCATACCACCATTTTGTCATGTTTTCTAGTAAATGTTTTAGTTATAATATATATATATATATATATACATATATATATATATATATATAGAGAGAGAGAGAGAGAGAGAGAGAGAGAGAGAGAGAGAGAGAGAGAGAGAGAGAG
>JAXCLQ010000015.1:11191275-11205899 GCA_035584115.1 Cedrela odorata
TATATATATATATATATATATATATAGAGAGAGAGA
The DNA here is from genome assembly GCA_035584115.1 of Cedrela odorata. Lineage (NCBI taxonomy): Eukaryota > Viridiplantae > Streptophyta > Magnoliopsida > Sapindales > Meliaceae > Cedrela > Cedrela odorata. The sequence continues at coordinate 11,191,312 of JAXCLQ010000015.1, forward strand.
GAGAGAGAGAGAGAGAGAGAGAGAGAGAGAGAGAGAGAGAGTAATTAATCTTTTATGTGTCAAAGGGATCGGTGGGAGGTCTCTTCAATGTTCATCAAATTCGAAAATGAGAATCCAACTAGATAAACAAATTAAAATGAACAATTAATCAATTTAGAAGGTATGAAAATATAAAGTTGAAAGGTGAACTAATTTCCAAAATCATGTATAATAATTTCAAACAATGGAGTCATTCATTCGGCTACCGAAAATTAAATCAAAAATTCTACAGTGATCTGGTCACATCACAGAATAATAAACCCAACTAATATTCGGCAATTGGCATCGACATCATCAATAATGTTTAAAGCAAGTCATTGATACAAACTAGAGAATTATTCATTTCTTTTTATTTTGTCATTATTGTATGAAATAATGGAGCTGGTTGAGTTAGCATTGAGCGGCCATGAAAATGACGGAACAAGCTGATGCCTTTGCCTTTGCTTGCTGGCTGTGGCTGCTGTTGCTGTTTCTGTTTTCTGCATGCATGGCGAAAATTTATGCTTAGCTTTCATACAAAGACAAGGCAAGCACATAGCTTTCATTGCCAACAAGCAAACTCGTATTATTCACCAGATATGAAGCAAGCAAAGCAAAGCAAAGCAACAATACCCTTTTGTTTTCTAGCCAAGACAATTATTTCTGAATTCTTTGTCATAACTTTTTGCCTCACTTAATTTCGACGTTCTTCTAGTTGTTGCACTATATCAAGCACTCATATGTTTTCTACCTTATTCCTTATTCAATATATAATATTTTCAGGTTACATATACATGGGTCTTTGTATACTGTAGTTGTATATAAGTTTTATATTATTAACTAAATATTTTATGGTATTGTTATTGATATTTAATATTATGATTATGAGTTAGGCCTTCTTTTTCTTGTAATATTATTGTAGTAAAATCTCGAAAACTTGTATGGTAAAGAAAGTGATTTATAGCCTCCCTTTCTCTGAGTGCCTCTTGTTAATACTTAAATTTCTCTCCTCCGGATGTCATTACACGATTTGCTTCTCTGCAAGATGAAATGTACTAAAATTGGTGTTCTCGATACTTAAATTTCACTCTTCCTAATGTCATTACACGATTTATTTCCCTACAAGATGAAATATACTAAACTTGGTGTTCTCAATTGTTTGTGTGTTGCAAAACCAAAACACAGATTTAGAGATAACATTTCAATGCTTAAGTCAGTTGGAGGTTATCTTTGAATTCTCTTTCAGCTAAAAGTGTGTAAAGTATTTCTAGAGATAATAAGGTATATTACTCTTAAATATAATTCGGAATGTTTTTCGGTAACATAACAGAGGAGTTTGATTTTTCAGATCCCCTGTTTGAGTCTCTATTCATAGCCTTGTATCCCCTTTCCTTGTTGTCATAAGATTCTAATTCTATAGAAACTTGGTGAAGTTGTGTTTTAGTAGAAAACTAAAACGTAGTTTCTTTGCTAAATTAGGCTTATCGACATTAGGAGTATAGATCATTTACAACTTTACTTTGTGAGGAGGGCTCTTACTTAGGACAAGATGCTACTTTGAACCCAAGGTGGTCCGCCAATAATTCGTGCATTCACTTCTTTTGGACGACTCGAGGTAACGTTTACTGACATGGGGTACTTCTGCTGACATGAAATCTAATTGGGTAGGTAGCAGAATCATGGGCCAACACTGCGACGATCTGAGGTAACTGCTGCTAATCTGAAATCTAATTGAGTTAGTGGCTAAATCATGGGCCAACACCACCCTTCAATTCGCATCATGCGCGAATAATTTTTTTACAATTATGTGGGCAATCCCTGCCACTCCATGGGAGCAGAAATCGCGGCCCCCCTCGACAAAGACATTCGGACAAAGTTATAATGTGGTATTCATGTAATGTAACTGTAGACATTCGAACTATAATATTGTAGCAATCTGATCTGAATTATGATAATTGGGTCCAACATTAAATAGATATTGTCCGTTTTAGGTACATAATCCGAATTTGTATAGATAGATATTATTCGTTTTGGACACACAGTCTATCACCTACTTTCTCTCGATATTCTCTTTCTTTTAGACCTCACATCCTTGTGACAACGCTATGATATAGTATTCATATAATGTTTGGTAGAATTCTAACATCGACCTAAACATTAGGCATATTCATGTAATATCATGATAGAATTCTAATTTGTAAATATAAGTAGATATCTTACCATTGTATTAAGACACAATATAGAGTGTGGTGATATTCATATAATGTCTCAGACATTAGCGTATACGTCTAGATAACACTATATTGACATCCGCGTATACATCTAGATAACACTATATTATGATATTCGTGTAATTTTGATTCATGAATATTAGTAAATATCTTACAATTGTAATCACGGCATCAGTACTAACAAAGCACAAAAAGTGATTTGTATGTCAAAAGGAAGACAATGATTTGAGAAACAGTGTAAAGTTAGAAATGACACTATTATCATTTGAGCTGGGATTAGATGTGCAATTTGTTATCATGACACTCGTTATATATTACTATACTTTTTGTAGTAGCTTCTTTATGATTGCTTCTGTTTCTGCCCATTATATTTATCACTAATTATATTAGACTACTATATATGCACGTGGCCTACCTGGTCATCAACTAAAGTCAATTAGTTAATCTTAGCCATATGATCTGCGGACTATTTCTCTGCTGAATAAGATTCAAAGTCAATGAATTTGTTGAGGTATGAGTGTAATTAATATTCTTAAAAGAGGAAAGAAATTGAGAAGTTTTAAAGCATGCAATTTTCAAATTAGTTGAATAAATGGCAATGCCATCACATTTTCAATTTTGGAGCATTAGATTTTAAAGTAGCTTTAATTAATAGTTGTAATGTGACTCGTGGGCATGACTTAAAAAGTCGTGAACAAGTGAAATTACAAGAGAATCTTAGACTTGAGCCATTAGATCATAAAATAATGGACCATACATACTTTGATGTTAAAATAAAAGAAAAAAATTGACACATTTACTATTGATTTTGCCACCAATTTCCTTATCCCATGGAGCTAGGAGTTGTGAAGCTTATGGTAAAAGAAAGCTTATCAACAGAGAAAGAACAGTAGTAGAGTTTTTGAATTCAGCCATGGCAGCAGCCTTGAGCTGCCAATTTCATTGCAGAATAATTAACATTTCTAAAAATGTCAAACCCAGAATTTTCATATCTTGCTCGATGAATCCTCCTCAAAGCAATATCAAGGTAACGAATATATTGGATTCCTCTTCCAAATATGTTATACATCGTGCAAAATAGTAAAGGGAATTAATCTATTTCTAATATTTGGGAAAGGTAGGTTGCTATAAATGCAGCAGCAAAAGAAATTGGTAGAGCAGCAGTAATTGCAGTCAATAAAGCTAGATGAATGGAGGTGGTTGGTGCTGTCGATTCTCATTTTGTGGTAGATGATATTGGAATGGTTTCGTATTCTTCTTTTTTCTACCCACCAAACTGCCCTTGACAATTCTTCTTTTTTGAAAAGAGTACACATTCCAAATGATCATGGGTGTAGGTGTGCGACATACAAGAACCTATGGAAATTCCTATGATGAATGATATTGCAATGGCATTAGGTTCCATATCTCAGGTAGTCTACTTGCATAGAACCGATCCTACCACACTTTATGACAATGTGAAACAGGTTCAATATCCATGAGAACACGATCTTTTGCTCCTAATCCGTAAATTCGACACTTGAGAATTCCATTATGCATTCGATCAATCACTAGGCAACAGCGTTTGGTACGAGAAGTGTGGTTTATGTGCCATGGATGACGCTTGAAACAGTATCAGCATTCTGTGAGAAGGCCAGCATGGTGAACACAGGGTGAGATATTATTTAACGTATCAATGTCGTTTTTGCATTGCTATACTCTTGCATCTTTCATCTCTAAATTATAATTACTTTCTGCAATTCATGTCAGGGTTGTCTGGTTCCCCCAACTCTGTCCATAGGATCTATTCTCCTCCAGCAAGCTGCTATTTCTGCATCCTTCCTTCCATTACAAGAATGTGGAAATTGTGGAATCAAGGCCAAATGCAAGAGTAAGATAAATTCATTTATTTTTCATTTCAATTAAGATGGTTTATTCAATATCCTTGGTTTTCTGCATAAATATTTGTCTGATAGTCTAGCTTTCTTTGTGACATGTATCTATGTTGATTAAAAATATTAAACTAAGTAACATCTTACCCTGCACATAAAGAATTGGCAATGATAAGTTTTCTTCAATGATCAGGATTTTCCATCACCCGATGCAATCCAAATCGACCTTGGTCAGATGATCTACAACAGTGAAGACATTTCAACAGATGTGAAGGTAAGTATAGAATTAAGATAAAAAGTACCTCAGCACCACGGTGATACTAAACATAAGGATTTTTTTTTTCCTTGGTTAAGAATGCTGGATGATAAGCAAATTTGAAAACATTGAATACACTCACAAAAAAGACTTCAGTTCACAGTATTATTACAGTAGATCTTTCCAGGAGCAGTGAGTCAACCGGCATTCTAGAATATTATATAAAGTTAACAACAAAACCAAGAGGATTACACCATATCAACAGCAGAAAAGAGAAAAATCAAAAGGAGACTTTGATTGCCGAAGACCACGTCATGACATAGATTAACAGAAGCCAAAATATAACTCAAAACTTCAAATGCTGCTCTGGAGAACAAATGATTGAGATGGTTTATTATTCATTTTGCTCTGCAAGGCAAGGGGTCAAATGCTGGGGGAGGATGGAGTTCGAGTGCACAGCGTGATGGGCCTACCCCCACGGCATGAGTCACAACCTATTCAACCTTGAACAGGCTCGAGCCCCATCAGATTAGGTATTCGAAACCCCCACAATCCGTAAAGTCTCACAGTCCAATAAACAAAAATTTGTCCACTCTAGCTCAAGGCTCTTACGAGTTTTAGGCGCGATTACAACTCACTATTGCGTAAGCCCGCTCCGATTACCGAGTCACAACCGTTATAGTTCAGGCTACCTCACGGTCTACTGGATAGGAATCTGTCCCTGGACCCCACTCAAGAGACCCTCAGAACTTTGTTCTTTCCCTTCTAGGAAGTTCGCCATTCTCCTCTAGGAAGTTCGCCTTCCCCTTTGGGAAGTTCGTTTCTCCCACCCCTTGAATGGGTCCAGCCCCGTCCGGTCAGGTATTCAAAACCCGCACAACCCGTAAAGTTTCATAGTCCAATAAGCAGGAATCTATTCGCTCTGGCTCAAGGCCCTCACGAGTTTGTTCCTTCTCTTTTGGAAAGTTCATTTCTCCCATCTCTCGAACCTAAGACCTCCTCTTTAAGGAGAATCTCAGTAGGGAGTGAGTACCAATTTTACCTATTGGGCCATAAGGCTTTACAGGCTGTGTGGGTCTCGAGTACTTGTCCAGATGAAGCCGAACCTATTCAAGGGTGGACCAGTTGTGACTCATACCCTGGGAGTGGGCCCGTCACATAAAAAGACGTTTTTTATGTTACGGCTCTAGCCTTAGGCGCGATCACAACCCACTATTGTGTAAGCCCGCTCCGATTACCGAGTCACAACCGTTACAGTCCAGGATACCTCACGATCCACTGAATAGGAATCTGTTGCTGGACCCCACTCAAGGGACCCTCAGGACTTTATTCTTTCCCTTCTAAGAAGTTCGTCTTCTCCTCTAGGAAGTTCGTTTCTCCCACCCCTTGAACCCAGAACCTCCACTTTAAGGAGAATCCCAGTAAAGAGTGAATACCAATTTTGCTAGTCCAGTGGACCGTGAGATACTCTGAACTGTAACGATTGTGATTCGATAGCTGGGACAGGCCGGGGCCGTTACACACAGCATGGTCCTTCCAGGGCTTCCATCCAGTACAACAGTTTACTTTTATGGCCCAGGAGAGGTAATTTTTCTTTTTTTAGCCTTCAAGAAGTAAGCATGGTGTGAATATTTTTCTCTGTTATGAAAGGGATCCATAAGGGTAGCTGGCCACTGGTATACTCTATCAAACATGATATCTCAGATGTGCAGTCTCTCATGCCATGCTTAATCTCGGCTATTAGAAAGGTTGTACATCTTAAGGTAATCAATCTCATGATATTTCATCTTTCTGCCAAGATACAGCTTTGACTCATTGCAAAATAATAATCAATTATCATTTATCTTCTTCATATTTTGCATAATCTGGTGTATGGCTTGGAAATTTTTTTGTAGGAACCCAAAGTGCTATTCACCTTCCTTGGTATTGATTCAACAGAGGATCCGCATCAATGTTTATTTGGCAGAATCAGTTAATGACTAGGAGAAATTTTGTTGAAACACAGTAATCTTCAATCTCCCCAGTCTACAACAAATCTTGAAATTAATTCGCGAGCAATATATGTCATCCTGCAGAAATATTTGACAGAGGAAGTTTAAGTGAAAAAATGAGGGAAAAGCATATTCAAACATTTTCATTTACTAATGTAAATTGATGAACTTTTATGAGACTTAAGGGTTGTGTTCTTAAATTAAATTCAAGCATAAAGAAGGGATGATTAAATTAGGATTTTACTAAGAAAGAATAAATAAATTATGGGTATTTTAGTTAGTAAACTCACAATTAAAAGAATATATGTATTAATTAAATATGAATGAGTCATTTTGTACTCATTAAAAAAATAAAAATTAATTCAATAATTTGTTAGTTCAATTTGATTTTTGCGGTTTAGATAAAGTTCAAACTGAAAACCGAACCGATACTTATCAGTTTGGTTTTTTCTAAACTAAAATCAAACCGACAATTTCCAAACTGACAGTTTGGATCGGTTCGGTTTAAATTTGCCCACCCTTAGTTGTAAGTGTTACAACTTGAAGAATAAACATTTCACTCATTTTGGGGCAGTGGAACTTTAAAACCATAGTGACTTCCGTGAACAAGTTATTCCACTTTGCATTGAGCTCATGCTAGTCATGCACTCCTGTTTCAGGACATATCTACAAAACAATTTGAATGAATATAAAAGGTGATGAACTTGCCTTTTATGTTATATTAGAACATAGTATCATATCTGAAAAAGATGTGAAAAAGTCAAAAGTGGTTCAAAGTTGAAAATCAATATCCAATTTCAAAGCATCTGCACAACCAAGAATCGACACTGGCAAAGTTGAGGATAAAAAAGAATTGTAGCAGGCTTCTAACTATATCTCAGGTTAATTAAAAGACACAAGTTCCAATCTTAGTTCAAATCTATTCATAAGCTCTTACCTTTAAATTTGTTTGCAATTGCTGTTATCCAAGCTCTAACTTTATCGCTATATGCATACCTAATGCTTGAAGCCAGTAGGACAAACCCTTCAATCCTTTCTGTCTCATTGGAACTAGAGTTTGGAGCTATCATAGGTTGAACAAAGAGAGAATAAGTCCCCTTGGGAAGCATATCCCATCGTCCAGCATCTGTAACATTAATCAAACCTTCATATTGCTTCCAGATTACAATAAAAAATCAGAGAATCGTAGACAATGACTAAAATATTGCTCTCATGTATGAACAAAATTAACTTTAAGCGCTAAGGCAGGAAGCACCGATATTCATAAGAAAAAAATTTGAAAATGAAATAGAATAAAATCTTGCATAAATACGGACAATTGATCAAGACAGGTCACTACTCTGTAGCTTAAAACCAAACAAGACAACCACACAGTCAATCAACCACTTAAGCAAGTTGGACAGTTAGAACTCAAAAAATACAGAGAAAGTTGGACAGTGACAATGATTATTCATTGTACAAATGCATCTGAAGTTCTGCACCGTGCCATTAATGTGAATAAAAATGAATGACCACATAAAATGAATAGTCTCAAGAAATACAGGGGTACCCATAACTAGAATCAATTATATCCCCTATGTTGATACAGGGGATCCTGGGTATTGAGCCATCTCTTTACAGACTCAGTTACAGTCCGTTCCAGAATTTAAAAGAAAAGACACATAAACGAGAGATAGTACCAATCAAGAGAAAAGAAATAATAATAATGGATATTCTCGTAATAAGAATGTTACTGCCTGCTATGTGCCTCACATCACCATTAGCAGATTTAACCAGCAACACTAACCGGTATCTGGAAGCTTTCATATTTGATTGGCTCCAGGTAAATGAGAATACGCTTCTCATTATTGATACCAAACAAGAGTTGCGCTGAAGGCCTCTTAACAAGAATGTAAATATATTACTTAATAATGGGCACAATCACAAAGAAAAAAAAGGTTCTAAGAGCAGTAAAAAAGTGGGACCAGCAGAAAGTGAAAACATTTCTTGACCTCATCACTTAAAGAGGAAGGTTTAACAATATAAATGAAATGTGTGTTAGATAAAACCTGCCAACACACCTCGCTTTCACTTAGATGTAGAGATAAATTATTTTAATTGATATATCAACAAGGTTTTAGTGTAATGTTTTTGGCACCATGGAGACAGAAATTCTAAAATTTTGAAAAGTTGTAAGGTGCCAATTATGTAGTATATGAAAAAAATAAATTTTTTTCGTAAATAAATTTACTTTTATCCAGAGCAGAGGCCAGTATATCGCTTACCTGCACTCTGAGGAAAATAGAGGCTGTCCTTCAAATCAGACAGACCAATCTTTTTGACCTGTCTCTCAAACCATTCCAGTACTTGATTTTTTGATGCACCATCAGGTGTGTTCCAGTAGCCATGTATGCACAACTCTCCTCGAAATGCTATCAACTGAAATTTTGAGCCAATAAGCCAATTACAAAAGTTAAACATCAGCCAAGAATAAATTATTGCATCGGTATAAGATCTTTTACGAATGGTTATTAGTGGAAGATACCACAGATACGGAGTTTGTATTACGCAATAAAATATATGTTGCCCAAGCCAAATCCTCCTTTAAAGCATCTGAAATATTTTGTGGCATGGCAAAAATTTGCTCCCCACTTTCGGGAAGAGTTTTCTGATCAACTGGAGTAGCACCCTGCATAATTTCCCACGTCAACAAAATTAACAAAAATGTTAATCGTGCACTTGATGCACACATAGGCACACATTTCGTATCTGAGGCAAGACAAACTCTAAAAATAAAAGAAAGCAAATCCATGTGCTTCATAGACAGAAGAACCACCCCTTTAATGGTGATTCCAATTAAACAGTATCTACATCAGCTAGCTTAAGGGTTAAGCATAGAATTAAAAATTTTAAATTGGCGTCAACCATATTTACAATTTCATATAATCCAAAAACAATAATTAGTTCAGAGAAATACGAATCCAATAACCATTAACAAATTCGAATTCACGAACGGTTAACAAGTTCAAGATATAAAGAAAAAACAATTATACAAAATTACCTTGAGGAATTTACCGAGGTAAGGAAGTGAGACAGAAAATGCAGCCAAAGCAAGACCCAGACCCTCCGATCTCTGGAAATAAGAATTACGATAAATTACAAACAAAAAATCAAATTAAACAAACACGAAAATCCAGTATTGCTAACCAGCTGTGCTGACGTAGCTGAATTGGAAAACACGAAGTGGTTCAATAGAAGAAGCGAACCAAAGCCGTAGCCGATCCATCTCGGTAGATCCGACTCGTCCAATCCAGGCATCCCTGTAACCAAACAGAAGCATCCGAATTTAACTTTAAAGACACAAATTGTGTATATATATATATATATATATATATATAAGTGAGAGGAGAGAGTAGCTACCGAATGTGAAGCGAAGAACGGAGAGACTGAGTTCTTGTTCACGTTGTTGCGAATTGTTAAGGCGAACAGAAGTTGAAAATGATTTTCTGGTGGTTTTGGCGCCAGGTTTAAGAGGAACTTTCAACTGAATTAACGGATTGGATAAGAGGATGCTCATTTTGGTTTAATCTTCTCTTCGGGAGTTTGGGAGGATTGTCAGGAACTTGGTTGATTAGATCAGGACCGTGCTGCCACTCCATTGAATTTGATAGACTGCCGAAATTTCGTAGAAAAATTAAATGGACTGGGCCACGGCCAATGGGAGTTACTTAGTCAGTAAGTCAGTGAGTTCACTCGGTGAGTTAGACTGTAGCCAACAGAATTAGGAATACCACGGTTTTCCAAGTTGTTGGAGCTTTCTGATTGGCAGCACCACGTATTACAGGTGAACTTCGAGTGGGGTCTTGGAACGATTAATCATTATTACGCAGGTTAATTATGTCCTAATTAATATCCTAATTAGTACAAATTTTATCATCCCAGTTTGGTTGTAGCCTATGAACTTTGGACACGTATTGGTATGTTATATTACGTGCTAATTTTAGGAGTCAATCGGAAACGCTGTCGTACCGACAAATCGTATTGTTAGCAAAATTTGATTAGTTCAATCAGACGGTTAGGATGGATCAAGTGGATGTACACAAGGAACATTGATTTCTGTGTCCAGGCACGTGCTGCCCGTGCATCAAATGTTAATGGTTCCCCTTTAGCCACGTTTATTTTTATGACTCTTTGAATATTAAAAAGTTTCGAGAGGACGACAATAAATTAATAAATAAAATAAAATAAAAGCATCAAGTTACCGAGTTTAGCCTTTATTATTTAATTAATAATTAATTGATATATTTGTATTGAATTCCGAGGCACAATAAATGGTGCGAGGACAAGCATCGAGTCAAAGGTGCGGGGCTAGTGGAGTAATTATCTACAAAATTATATTATTTGCCCCACCAATGACAATAAAAATAATCATTAATAAATAAATATTTTCAAAATCATGAATTTTAAATATAAAGACGTTGATTAAGTCAAAAGTAATTGATTAAATAATTATTTATAGGTGATAATGTTGAATAATCATAGGTCAGCAAATTATTATATTCACTGATTTAATAATATTATATTATTATATTTTTTTTGTATTTATATTATAAATTTGAATTAATTTGCCAAATATGTAATTTAATTTAATTTATTTTATTAAATAGACTAATTTTTTTAATATTGGAAAAAAATAGATATTATTTTTTGTTTGATAATTAAAAATATATTTTATTACGATTTGATAAAAATGAAGCAGATAGTATAATATTTCAAAGCTAGCTAGTAGCTATTCATGCAGGCTTAATCGATCAACGCGTGAAACTCGTTTTCAATAAATATTTTAAATGTGTTGGCTCCCATCAAATGCACCTGTTTTTCCCTTGCCTAACAGTCATGTTAGCTTATCAATACCTTTCAAATATAAAAATAATATTCAGACAAAGAAGGTCTATCAAATCATTTAATTTTTAATTTTAAACAAGGAAGATTTATGTGCTTTCACAATGGCAGCAGCTCACACGAGGGTTTGTTCAGACGTGGCAATCTGCCCATCAATCCCCTATCCCTTAACCCTAAATATTAAATACTAAGCTAAAATCACGTGTTTTCCTATATCTTATGCACCAACTACGCTAGCCAATCATATGCCAGTAACTTCACTTTACCTTTATTTTATTAATCAAAATACCCCTATTATTTTCCAACATTTACTACACATCCAAGGTGTGACTACGTGTCATTCTCCCATTACGTAACTTTGTGATTCATTTGATTGTACAGGATATTAGCCCATCGAGACCTACCCTATGAGATCATGCCACGTCGTACACAAGTTCGCGTCGCCGCCGGGCGATCAAACACCGACTATATTCTTGTATATTTCCCAAGACACGTGTCCTGTAATGCACCTGATATAGCCCGTCGCTTACCGGTGCAGCCGGTCACTCCCTATCTGCAATTCCCGCTAGGTATAAAAGAGCCTCCTCGAACTCTCACACTCGTCTTCCTAATTCCTCAATTCCCAAATTCAGCGAGCAAAAAGAAACGTTTCGCCTTTTCCAGCTCGCAATTTTAAGGTTAGTGTTTTTCTCTGTGTTTTGTTCGATAATAATTTTTTTGTTTAGTTGCATGCAATTTTGTTCGTTCTTTTATTTTAGCTTCAACATATTTTGATCGATCTCTGGAACTGTTAGAACTCATCGTTTTGCTTTTGCTTTTAAAAAATGAGTGGTTGTAACTTTTATTGTTCGTTCAGTTCTTGATCTCATTGTTTTAGAGTTTAATTAAGGTTAATCCGTTGATTTTACCAGGGTTTAAAAGTTGGGACCTTTTCTGTCGTAATCGATGTGAGCTTTTGATCACAATTTGTGGTTCTCGATGTGCGTGATTGATGCGAAGTTAGAATTGATTAGGAGTTTAATTTTATGAGTTGCATGGTTAAATTGTTATTCCGTGCATGAATGTTCATTAATTGGAGTTTCAGCTCTGTCTTTGTGATATTCATTTTGGCTAGCTGAGTACAAATTAGGGTTTTTAATTATGGTCAAGAAGCTAGGTATTTTCTTTTTGGAGGAGTTGATTTGGGAATACGTCTGTGTTTTTACTGGGTTTTAGTTTTGATTTATTTATTTAGGTGAGATTCTGTTAAAAAAATTGTTCTTTTGTTTTTCTATTTCTAATTTTGTTATTTGCTTTTTCTATTGGACGTTTTTAGATCCCTACAACAATTTGTCGAAAGCTCAAACAGATCATAAACATTGCAAACAATTTGGTCAAGTAAGGGCTTGTTGATTTCTAATAATCTTGAGTTAGTCGATGACAGTAGTGATTCAGGGGATCAGATTTGTATTTCTCTTTGGTTGGTGAAGTCGAAACACTTCAATTATTTATCGTGATTTTTGTTTTATTTTGCTTGGTTTTTGTATTTTTATGATATTGAGGGAGTTGAGGAACATATTTATTATTGAAAGTATTAGTTAGGCCTGGCTCTAGAGAGCTATTTAGACTCTGGCCACCAGGAGGCGGTGCCACCCTTGGCACCATCTCGGGTGGCTGGTGGGTTAACCCAGTCTTCCTCAAGTTCCGGAATTTTCTTCCAAGGAGATGGGCAGTCCCAGGCTGTAGTTAACTCTCACTTGAGCTCATCATATGGAAACTCATCAAATTCAATTCCTGGAACTGGACGCCCCAATCTGGGTCTGGTTTCTGGGGATATGAATAATGCGGTGTTGAACAGTGTGGCAAACTCAGGACCAAGTGTGGGGGCAAGTTCTTTGGTCACAGATGCAAATTCGGCTCTTTCTGGAGGCCCCCGTTTGCAGAGAAGTGCGAGCATCAATACTGAATCATACATGCGATTACCTGCATCACCCATGTCATTTTCTTCTAATAATATTAGTATTTCTGGCTCATCAGTGGTTGACGGGTCTGTAGTTCAGCACGGCTCTCGGACGGACCCGAGTGCCCAGCAAGTGCAGCAGAGTCAGCAGCACCCAGGTGCGTCAAGTGCTACATCCATACCCACATCACAAACTGGCCAAGTTTCACTTCCCATGGGCCCTTGCGCACCTGGACCCTTCATTCCAGATCCTAATAATCTGTCCCAGGTGCAGAAGAAACCACGACTTGGTATCAAACAGGAGGATGTTTTGCAGCAGCAGGTGTTGCAACAGCTCTTGCAGAGACAGGACTCCATGCAATTACAAGGCCGTAATCAGCAGTTACAAGCTTTGCTGCAGCAGCAGCAGCAGCAGCAGAGACTGAGGCAACAACAGCAGCTTCTGCAGTCCATGCAGCCATTACGAAGAGCCCAGTTGCATCAGCAGCAGCAGCAGCAGCAGCAGCAGATGCAGTTGAGGCAGCAAATGCAACAACAGGGAATGCAACCATTAAATGGCATGAAACGTCCCTATGATAGCGGTGTATGTGCTCGTCGGCTGATGCAATACTTATATCATCAGAGACAACGGCCTCCTGTAAGTTCATGAGCTTGTAGATTGTTGCACATAGCAACACATTTTTATTTGAACTTTTCTTTTCATCCTCCCCTTGTGAAATCAAAGTATATCACAATTGTTAACCACATGCAACTTTTCATTTTTTTAAATATCTTTATCATCCTTGCTTAAAAATGCATGTGGCTAATTACATGATAATAGTTTGGCTTTCGTTTTAGTAATTTTTTAAGCTCATTGGTTTTCTCTAACCCTGTTACGTCTTGACAGGATAATACTATTGCATACTGGAGGAAATTTGTGACGGAGTACTATTCCCCTCGTGCGAAAAAAAGGTGGTGTCTTTCATTATATGATAATGTTGGACATCATGCACTTGGTGTTTTCCCCCAAGCAGCAATGGTTAGTTCGGGTTGTTTACTAATTCTAAATTTTATCTTATTGACTATATATTTTTAAAGCTGATATATTAAAATTTTAGTATTAATGGCGTCATATCTTTATAGTTTGTCTTACAATCAATTAAAACTGATTCCCTATCAAATCTATAATGAACTCATATGCCAGCTTCTATTGGAATGACACATTGGATAAAACTCAGTAATTTCACTTGCTATGTAAATTTACTTAGTGTCTAACTGTCAATTATCTATTCCATCTCATACCTTATGTTGGTTTCTTTAATGGCGTTTTCAGGATGCATGGCAATGTGACATTTGTGGCTCAAAATCTGGAAGGGGATTTGGTAAGGAATCTGGAGGTTTTATAGGCTCAACTTGGAATGT
>JAXCLQ010000015.1:11230107-11244910 GCA_035584115.1 Cedrela odorata
GAAGAACCCACCTGGACAGCAATTACTGGACAGGATTAATTTAAACAGTCCCACACCTCCAAAATCCTCCTTAATATTTCAATTAATTAATTAAATCATGTAATCTCACCATCAAATCTCATTCTCCTCTGTCATTTCCTATTTCTATCCATATTACAGCTACGTTCTCTCTACCTTCCATTTTTCGACTCCTGATCTCTCTCTCTCGCCGTCACCATTTTTGTACCATCAACTGTTTACGGAGTTTTTTTTATCCATACAGACACTCATCACCCACGTGAATAACTTGATCCTAAACCTGTTTCACTTCAACTCTTGTCTTCAATCCATAAATAAATACGTTCATTAGAAGAAACAAGCAGACCAGACATAAAACTACTGTTGTGTCTTGCCCTAGCCATGTCTGGCCCTAAACCTTCAAAACCCTCCGCCACGATCTTCACAAACTTTTCCTTCAGGAAAATAAACCCACGCTCGCTAGCACTAATTCTCTTCCTCTGCATTCTCTCTTATCTTTTAGGCGTCTGGAAACACGGCGGTCCTACCTTCCTCGCCACCACTACCACCACCGTCGTCGATGTCGCTTGTGTCCCCTATAAAAACGACACAACCCTAGATTTCTCAACCCATCACGAGGCAGAAGTCGAGGCCGCCACGTCGGTAAAGCTGATCAAAAGCTATCCTCTATGCAACGTCACGTACAGTGAGTACACCCCTTGCGAGGACGCAAAAAGATCGCTGAAATTTAATAGACACAGATTGATATACAGAGAGAGGCACTGTCCGGAGAAAGCAGAATTACTGAAGTGCCGTGTGCCGGCGCCGTACGGGTACAAGAACCCGTTTACGTGGCCAAAGAGCAGGGATCTGGTGTGGTACGCTAATGTGCCGCACAAGGAGTTGACGGTGGAGAAGGCAGTGCAAAATTGGATCAGATATGAAGGTGATCGATTCAGATTCCCCGGAGGAGGAACCATGTTTCCTAATGGTGCTGATGCGTATATCGATGATATTGGGAATTTGATCAATCTCAAAGATGGATCAATACGTACCGCCATTGATACTGGTTGTGGGGTAGACTGCTTCTTCTTTTTCTTCTTATTTCTTTTATTATTAAATAATTTTTTTAATGCTATTATTATTAAAGTGTAGTACGAAGTACTTTCCATTTTAAAAAGTGTTTCTTAGGTTTTCTGTTAAGAGAAAAAAACACTTTCTACAATGCCAAACAGCATTTTGGACTCGATTCCAGGTTGTAGAACTCGTAGGGATAACATTTGACTTACATTACACGCTTGGGCTACGCAGTCTACGGTTCCTTAGGATCTAATTTCAATGCATATTGTAAATGTGACAAAGGAACGGATGAAATTCCGATAATATAAGAACTTAATTTTCCAAAGAGTATTAAATTAATATTAATTGGGTTTAGTTTCATTCCTCTTTTTCCAAAGCAACAATGAATTGGATCCACCGGTCTAAGTACTACTTCCAAAATTATTTTTATAATGCCTGTTATAAAAATTGGGATTTTTCTTTCAATTCTCCTAATTTATCCATTAAATTTTGCAATGAAAAATTGAACTTATATTTGATTATAAAGGCCTGACATTGTAATTAATTATGTTATGCAGGTAGCAAGTTGGGGAGCCTATCTTCTGTCCAGGAACATCATAACGATGTCATTTGCACCAAGGGACACACATGAAGCACAAGTTCAATTCGCTTTAGAGCGTGGAGTTCCCGCTTTGATTGGAGTTCTTGCCTCTAAGAGGCTTCCCTACCCGTCCAGAGCTTTTGACATGGCTCACTGCTCTCGCTGTCTCATTCCATGGAGCCAATTTGGTACGTAACATTCCTAGCTATGTTAACAATTTCTCAGTTAATAATTTGTTTTCTTAATTATACATTATTAAATTTCCTTGTTATGTTATTGTTTTAGGTGGGGTTTATTTGATTGAAATTGACCGAGTCCTACGACCTGGAGGGTACTGGATTCTGTCTGGTCCACCAATCAACTGGAAGAAGTATTGGAGAGGCTGGCAAAGAACCAAAAAAGATTTGAATGATGAACAGACTGCTATTGAGAATGTAGCTAAAAGCCTTTGCTGGAAAAAGTTGGTGGAGAAGGATGATATTGCTATCTGGCAGAAACCTATCAATCACTTCAACTGTAAAGTGAATCCGAAACTCACTCAGAATCCGCATTTCTACCCCGCTCGGGATCCTGATAAAGCCTGGTTCGTACTTTCTAAATAAACCAAATGAACATCCATTTTTAGTTTTTTTCAATTTGATTCTTGTGTTAAAACGATCATCTTGATTAATTTCAGGTATACTGAGATGGAGACTTGTTTGACTGATTTGCCTGATGTTTCAAGTAATCAAGAGATTGCAGGAGGTGAATTGGCAAAATGGCCTGAGAGAGTAAATGCAATCCCCCCAAGGATTAGTAAAGGAACTCTGAAAGGGATAGCCCCTGAATTTTTCCAAAAAAATTCTGAGCTATGGAAGAAGAGATTGTCATATTACAAAACAGTGAACAATCAATTACGGCAAGCAGGACGTTACCGTAACATTCTAGATATGAATGCCAACTTGGGTGGATTTGCTGCTGCTCTCATTGATGACCCAGTTTGGGTCATGAATGTGGTCCCTGTTGAGGCCATGATCAACACGCTTGGAGTTATATACGAAAGAGGATTAATTGGAACATATCATAGTTGGTAAATTAATAAACTCGCTTTTATACTTGGCCATTTGTTGTGTTTCATATTTGTACTTAAAAATGGAGTCTAATGCATGATTTGCTGCAGGTGTGAGGCAATGTCTACTTATCCTAGAACTTATGACCTTATTCATGCTGATTCTGTGTTTACGCTCTACAAAGACAGGTGATGTAATCTTACCGTATATACAAAAATGAAAATAACACCTAAGAAGAATGGGTTGATCTTTCAATCAGCTCGACTTATTCTTAATGATTTTTCTACTTACTCAGTATTTTGATATGTGCATCTCTGTTGCATGCAGATGTTCAATGGAAGATATCTTGCTAGAGATGGATAGGATTTTGAGACCTGAAGGAAGTGTAATCTTCCGAGACGATGTAGATGATTTGGTGAAGGTGAAGAGGATCATTTATGCACTGGGGTGGAAGAGTCAATTTGTTGATCATGAAGATGGACCTCTGGAGAGGGAGAAGCTTCTATTTGCTGTTAAATTATATCGGACGTCTCCCCCTGATGATACAGGCTCTAAATAAATCTTCATAATGCTTTTAAATTGCTTTGTTTGTAGTTAACTTTTTTCTTCTTCTTCTTTTAACTCATTTTTTCGGATCATTTTTTTTTTATCTAAATTTTCAATTAGTGGTCGTTATATATTTGATTATGTGAGCATTTGAGGCTCAGCTATCTGCATGTTCTAAGTAATCAATTTATCCCACAACGGATATCAGCATCTGCAAATTTTCCCTCAGCAAACAGTCTGTGAAATGGGCTGCATTTGTTTTTCTTTAAACTTAAAGTAAACTTATATGCTGGAGCATGCTGCGTCATCTAATTTTTTTGGAATCCAGCACCATTTTGATGAGTGCAAAACTTATTTAGTTAGTTGAATCATTCAAAAGCTGCTTCTTACTACCCAAAACCCATCTATAAATTGACGTTAAAGCAAAAGAATTTAAGCACAATAAATTTAAGCAAGGAAAAAAGATATCAAGAGTTCGAAAATTAATCTGTCATGGCAGCCTTCAAGTCTCTGGTTTCTCTCAGTTCCAAAGCTGGATTGCTTCTCCTGCTCATTGCAATAGCAGTGCAGACCCCAATGGCCAACGCACAGAGCTGCTCGGCTCAGCTGAGCAACCTCAATGTATGTGGACCGTTTGTGGTGCCTGGCGCCACTAGCACCAGTCCTAGTGCTGATTGTTGCGCTGCTCTCCAATCTGTGGATCATGACTGCCTTTGCAACACCGTTAGGATTGCCGCTCGTCTTCCTTCTCAATGCAGTCTCCCACCTGTCGCTTGTGCTAATTGATCGTAAGTATTAGTATATACTCTGTCACTCTAATTACTGTACTTGGTTATTTTACTGTAAATTTGCATTTTGAAAGTATTTTTCTTGATTCTGAAAGCCTACTGTTTAGCATATGTGGATCCAACATCCACTTATTATTTCTTTCATTATAAAGAACTAATGGTAGACTCACTTCTAATGAAATTCCATCATATTCTCTACGCAGAAGAACAACATCAGTCAATGCCTGCTGCTCAAGCGAGAGTTGTCAGCAAATAATGGCAGAGTTTTAACAAAAGGTTACCTTCTATATGTATTCTGGTCCAGACATCAGAAAGAGAACTTGGTTTGTTTGAAATGAATAAACATATATTTCTTCCTTTGAAGGGAACCATAACAAGATCATTTCTTCTGTTTCTGCTTGGGTCATGGAAATATTGGCTACAAGGCTTGACCCAATTAAATATTCATGCAATTGAGCCATTGACCGAAACTTATGTTTTCAGATATAAATGCGCAGGTCCCTCCCTCCAACCCCCACTACAGAATTGTGACATTTGCACTTGTGATAACTGAAGCTAAATGGACTACAAACATTGCATAAAACAACAAACGAATTGACAAGAGGTCCCATTAACCATTCCATTGGCTTTTCTTGTGATTGTTTTTATTATTTCATAACATAACAACAAAGCACATCAAAGGAAATGAAATTATGCACCCCATTGAAATGTAAAATCAATTTTCTTTTTAATATATAAACCAAACTTCTTTCTAATTCATGCAAAGTTGAATTCAAATTTCATAATTGTTTGTACCAACAACTATATAAATCTTAATACTTAGAATAAATTAACACCCAACATCATAATAATAGTAATATAGTTGGCAACCCAACTACCAACATTAAGAAAATTATATCAAGTTTTGTTGTACCAACCCTAAAAATATTGTTACTTTAACGGTTGATATCGCGCGTGTTTGGCAAGTTACTGAAAAAGCGCGTCTGCATGCACTCCTCTCTCCATATATATCTATCAAATACTACTACTACTTCACCAGATAACGCTCAGTTCTTTTAGCTGTCTGTTTCTTCCTCTCCTTCGTTCTTCCTGTTCTCTAAAATATATGCTTTTGTTGCCAGAACTTCGAAATGAATCGTATCATTCAACTGTAACTTTTCGGCGATGAAACATGGGTTTTTTTCGGCGACTTTTTGGCGCCAAAAAGGCCGTCCAATCTTCGTCATCCAAGGAGAAGAGAAGATGGAGCTTCTCTAGATCCTCCAAGACTACGACGTCTCAACCCAACAAACGTGACGCGTCCTTGACTTCTTACGATGGAAATTTGGATGCCAACAAGCACGCAATTGCTGTTGCCGCGGCCACCGCTGCAGTGGCGGAGGCGGCGCTCGCGGCTGCTCATGCGGCGGCAGAGGTTGTTAGATTGACTAGTGCTAGTGGTGGTCATCGTGGTGGTGTTGATGCCCCCGCTTACGTTAGCCAGCAACGATGGTTAGAGGAACTTGCTGCGGTCAAGATACAATCCGCATTTCGAGGTTATCTGGTCAGTAACTTAATTACTAGTATTGACTATTTATCAAGCTTCTTTATGGCTCTCATAAATGAGACTTGTATGTTTGATCTGGTTTTTCCTTTCCAAATCAGTGGTCGGCTTGTTTGTTTGCCAAGAAAACACCGGAAACACAATTTCAAATTTTGAATTCTGGGGACTATTGCTTTCTATTAGATTCAAAATTAAACTTGAAAGACAAAAGAACAAAGACTATTTTGAGTATTTTTAGAAAACATACAATTTCCTTTTACTTCTTCAACATACTATTTGTTCTTCAAGTGTTTCAAAGAAAGCTGCAAATGATCTATAAACAACTGATTCTTCACTTTCACAGTTAAACTTGTCCATGCTTGGTTGCAGCCTTTTTCTTTTACCAGTTAAAAATTAGGAGCAATGGTCTGTATTGAACTTTAGCTCAAATGGAAATGGTCCCAAGTTTTTTTCTTTCTTTAACAAAAAAAATCCAAAGTAAAGAAACGAACAAGACAAGACCAACAACAGTTACAGAAGTGGGTGGTGGGTGATTTCGCCATCGCCCAAAGCATCGATTCCCTGTTATCCACAGCGTTTACTCTGTTATCTGTAGTTCAATGTATTTCAAAATTCTCAGGGTTGCATGTGTGATGTCCTCGCACGTGCTGCTTTTCGTTCTTATCAGATAGCCCCCTGTTCTCTGTTTTTAGTGCTTTTGAGTTTTAGAACTAGGATTAGTAGATTAATAGTGATTAATCATGATGACGCGGCTGGATACGACTGGATTATCAGTCTGCAAGATGTGAAATTTGAACAACATATTTGACCAAATTCAGAGTCCTCTTCGTCTTCTTTTCCTGGGTATTTACTATTTAGACTCTTCTTTGTTTTCAATTTTCACCAGTTCGGTTTTTATGTCACCAAACCTTCTACACTGCGCAAGCACAAAAAAGAAAATCCCATGAAAATTACTATCCAGAGTCAGAATCAACTTGTCTTGCACTAATTTATTATTTACCTAATCATCTAGACATATTGTATGGGAGCATAACCTTTTCCAAGTTCATTGAATTTTCATAGTTACTTTTTGCCAGATTTTAGAATTTTTAGACTTTCAGTTGAATTTATGCATTGCCAAAGTATGCCAATGTGGTTAATGGTGCAAGAAAAAGAGCTTATCTTTTCAATTTGACTACCCCTCTCTCTCAGTTTAAACCAGTTATGATTAATTGATTTTAAAGTTATGCTTAGGTTGCAGATTTCATCATTTTTTCTTTTTTCTAACGGCCCTTGTTTTTGTTAGGTATGTGTGAGAGATAATGATTCCACCCATGTTTACCTCCCTTTTGAATTGCATGCTAATCTGGTGCACATCCTTTTTAAATTCTTGGTCTCCTGGATCCCAGTGCCACCAGAACTTTTAGTACTTAAATAATGTTATTCTTAGCACTTGCTTTTATACAAAACAAATTGCATGTTCTTGGGTGATTTAGGATTAGTCCGGAATGGTAAGGCATCTGATTCATCGATTTTTTATGGTGATTTCGAAGGCAAGGCGGGCACTGAAGGCTCTAAAAGCGTTGGTGAGACTTCAAGCGCTAGTAAGAGGTCACATTGTGAGGAAGCAAACAGCTGACATGCTAAAGCGCATGCAAACATTAGTCAAAGTGCAGGCACGAGCCCGTGCTAGCCGTGCTCACGTCACAGAATCCTTGCGTTCTAGCAGCAAATCTTCCCTTTCTCGCAGCTCTGTAAGCATATATACATATTTTACCTTTTGCTGTTTCCAGCTGGGTTTACTTGGTTCTGCCATAAACGTGATTTAAAGTTAATTTCTAAGTTTTGCACTTTATAAGCCGATCATGACGCACGATTCTCAATACACGTGCATAGCGAACCACTGGACTCTTTAAGGGATCACAATCTGAATTTTTCTAATTAAATTCATGTTCCAAATGTCTGTTTATATATAATAAAGGTAGATGTCTTTGCTAAATGTATTTCAATAAAGGCATGGGAATCAAAAAGCGTGCGGCTGATCTGTGGCATGCGTATTTGTTGTTATCAAAATTTGAAAGTGGTTGTAGCTGCAATTGGTGAGTTCACCGCCCCTCTTTCGTGGACTTGCTTTGTGGGATTTCCAGGGCACCGTAAATATTTCCGCCCATTAGTATTGGGTTCATTTTGGTCATTGTTTCTGCTCCAAATTGATACCATGTCAGGGAGAATTTTCACTTTCTACTTGATATGTTTTTGAGCTAATCCGGAGATCAGCTATGAGATATAAGTCAAGTTGAGTTTGACTATTGTCCATGTAATCATGAATCTAAGAAGCGTGAGTGGAGTTAGGTTAGGACTTACTTTAAACTAATAAAGTTTTGAAATTAATAATCTGTGCCTTGATTTCCAGGGGGTAAGGGCCCGAATAGACTGCTTTTCACATGGTCAAACTAATTGTGGATTTGCTGGGCCGATTCCCTAGTTTGACTACAACAAATATTATAACAAATATTATAAGTTCTCTCTCACATTTTGTATTCTTCAACCGAGTGTAGGGCTTAGGTATTTTTTATTTATCAATAATTCCATTGAATTATTGAACTGCTTGGGTAATTTGGTCATATACATACAGGTTCCTGGAAGTCCTGATAAAGCAGAACACCAATTTTGTGCTCATGGCACTAAATTTGATGGGCCCTCAATCCTGAAGGTACCACTTGATTGGTTCTGTAGAATCTTGTACCTTTGTGAATTAGGATCAATTGACTTTTAAATTTTGAGAATGTTGTTGATGAAAAAATAAAACATGGTTTTGTAAATTGTGCTGTAATGAGAGATACTATTCGAATTTCGGTGATCTCCAGAATTTCCTTCTGCAATATTCAAGGAAATTCTAATGCTGCTTTTCTGTTTCAATGTGTGCAGAGATGTGGCTCTAATGCAAATTTTAGGGATATCAGTAACCTAGACAAAGCTCGGTTGGGTTCAAATTGGTTAGATCATTGGATGGAAGAAAGTGTATGGAACAACCATAGAATAAATCCGCTTAAAAGTGGACATGCAGATGATGAAAAGAGCGACAAGATCTTGGAAGTAGATACATGGAAGCCTCACTTCAACTCCCAACAACATAGTAGAACCTTTCGGACATCACAGCATAGTTCAGCTTTTGACTATAACAATCATACCTATATGCCAATTGACTCTCCATCAAAATCATCAGCAAAAACTATGAATCCAATACCAAGTGTGTCTTCAGGGGAGGTTTTATCATTAAGCTCCCTCAAATTTCCTGTTGGAAAAGGCGAAGCAGCCTTGAGGACTGCTGATAACAGTCCACAAGTATCTTCTGCGCCATATAGACCTGGAAGTAGTGCAAGAAGAGGTTCTTTCACACCCACAAGGAGTGAGTGTGCTTGGGGCTACTTTAGTGGATACTCAGGTTACCCAAATTATATGGCTAACACGGAATCATCGCGAGCTAAGGTTAGATCACAGAGTGCCCCAAGGCAAAGGCTTGAGTTTGAGAGATATAGTTCAACCAGGAGGTCTGCTCAAGGAATTTGGGAAGGGAGCATTAATTCAGAAAGAGAGTTTGCTCAACATGTTGACTTCAGGAACAGAGCTTTTCCAGCATCTGATCGGTTGAATAAACTAGGGAGCACAAATTTATGATGATGCTGCATGTTTTCTATTCGTTTCTCCTTTTTATTGTCTTCTCTTGCTTTCCCAGTTTCAGTTAATTGAAGCTTGCAAGTGTTATAATTATGACTGTTGTATGACAAACTTAGTCCTTATACAACTGAATTGAACATTGTCGATGTTGAAAATGGATAGAGTTTTGTAGTTATCACGACCAGTACCAGACCTTCATTAATTCAAACTTCTTTCCAACATATATTGTATTTGTGCTCTTATCTGCTACGTGATTTAGTTTATATCAATATGTATTAGCTAGCACTCGTTAAACATTCTAATGAGTGTAAAACTATCCAATCATTCTATTGATTCAATTCCACAACATATGGAAAACAATACCTTAATCTCAAACATGCTCTAACCCTCATGTTGACAACAATTACTGCTGCAACCTTTCTGCATATATATGTATTCTCAGTATTATCTTTCCTTTAATTAGATGCTTGAAAATTGAGTTTTATTTTAACTTTTTGAGGTTGCTGCAGTTGGAGCACGAGGCAAACCCGATCAAATTGCTCTTTTTGTGAAGGAGAAATAATACATATATCGCTCACTATGCATTCAGGGTGGTTAAACACTGTGGATTGCTTTGCGGTGGCCCTATTTGCCCCCACAAACGATTTGTCTGAAGTAGCGACATAAGCGACAATTAAAGAGCACAGTACTCATTTACAGTGGCAACAACAAAACAAACGAAACCCTTGGATACCCACAACTGGCCAGTTAACAATAATATCGAAGAAGAAATTAACAGACTGTGTAACAGAACAGTTGAAGGACATTGATGATACATATACGAACTCCCAAACCAAACAGTGACTTGTTTAGAAACGTAGTGAGATTGGGTCCAATTCTGGCCAGAAACATCCAACGTGGAACGAAGGAACAATTGTCATCTTCTTGTTTCGTCTATTTTGGAAGGCCAACAACACAAGCCATTTACAAAGAGAAAGAGTTTTGGTTTTCATGGTCCATGATTGCAGTAAATGCATCACGTGAAATCAAATATATATCCAGAGAATTATGCAATCCCTACTTCTGCATTTGTCACATCAATAATATTTTACGAACAAGGTATGATATGAATGATTTTATTTTATGAATTATAGTTTTCTTTTTTTCATAAGATAATGTAGGAATCCAATGTTAGAACGACGAATTATAAAATCAAATATATGGAGATTGAAGTTATATTAATTAGTGATTTGCAACCCACAACTTACATGTATAACTTGAAGTTATATTATCCCTAGCAAGCTACTCTTCAATTTGTAGTTCATTTCTTCTGATCCCACTTCATGATACACTGCATTATCATATAATTAATGGGCTATTAAGGATATGTTCGAGATTGACAACTACTATAAGGAAAGGATAATGCGAAACATAAACAAGAGAGTGGGGGAGACATATACTAGTTGCAGTCAGTATTGGGATCAACGGTGAAGCCCAAAGAGACTCCACAGAATCCAGGCAAAGTAGCAATAGCAGTGGCATTAGGATTGTAAGTAGTAATGAGGCCCATCAAGCATCTACAAACAGACGGCATGTTACTTGAAGAGTTGGAAATTAAGTTAAGGCTAGTCATGGCTTCACAGCATGGTGAACCGGGAATTGGGTCAGGTGAACCATCGCTGATGAAGGTGGAACATGATGAGATTAATGTTGTCACGGTGGTGCAGTCTATGTCGGCAGATACGCAAATAATATTGGCCGCCCATGTTAGCAATATCGCCGTCGTCATTGCAATCATGGTTTTGTGGGACTCCATTTTATATACCAAGTGGATGAATTAAGTGCTTTCTTAATCTAATGTTGAAACGTACGTTTATAGTGTAAGATTTGAGTTGGGTTGTTGTGCAATGAAGAACGTGTGCTCTTCATAGAAGTTGAATGAGCGTCCACCCATGCACTTTATGGAGAATGTAGTTGAGAGTATTGTTTTGCCAGAGTTTCCATTGAAAGTAGCTCTTTTTCTAACAAATTAATTTAATGTTCTGCATATATTGTCGGGTGGGTTAGTTCTCATGGCAATTCCCTTCCGATGCTGACAGAATAACCTCTGTTAAGCAAGCTAAGACCTCAACATAATTTGTATGCCTTAAAAGGAAAGGGAGCATTGCGGAAAGCCAAAGTAAAAGCAACTACAAGCTTCGTCCGGTGGATTAGTTCTCATGGCAATTCCTTTCTGACGCTGACAGAATAAACTTCTGTTATGCAAGCTAAGACCTCACCATTATTTGTATGCCTTAAAAAGAAAGGCTAATTATACACAAAACAATTCTATAAGAGCATTGCGGAAAGAGCATTATACACAAAACAATTCTAGGATAGTCTCACACGTTTAAGCATGATAAAGAATTAAACGAAAACAAACCCAGTTTCTAGGCTATAACTATGCATTCAATTACATGTGAAAAAAGAGCAAAGCAAACTATGCACTTCCATCACAATTCCATCGGGAGGTTGGAACGCAACTCATGTAGTGACACCAATGGCAATGATCATTACCATTCCCTCCCCGGAACAGCATCACCAGCGCAACTGTAAATCTGCATTTTAAGCAATACTAAAACCACTCAGCATTCAAAACTTCATATGACTTCATTTGCAAATATACCATGTTAGATCACTCCTTTTTCTTTAATTCTTAATTTTTCTTTTCAAATTGTAAAAGTAGTCTGTTGTGAGATAAATATATCAGCCAATAATCCCACAAAATTCGGAATCATTTTATAAGTGGTCTTCAGACTCCAATTGTCACCAAAGGTGACAATAAATCCAAGCCCCACAATTTCAACATAGAGGCATTTACAATGCAAACAAAGTATATTTATTTTATGTTTATCTTTTCAACAGCAATGATAAATGGGTCTATCACCTGGCTAGTCACTTCAGAATTTCATAAAAATTGCTACTGTGTTATTATATAGTATCATGTGGTTGATTTTTAGATGACCATCTTCTATGAAAATGCCCATGGTAATGATACTAGTATGGATCCAGATCATGAGGTTCTCAAAAACAGATGATTCGGCATAACAAAGTGTGTATGTGATTATTTGAAATCACTCACCCTGCAAATAGTAGAACCATCGAGACCAGCCATAGCACATATTGATAAGTCTTATACTTAGATTTGACAGGAGCAGTAGCTGGAAGGTTCCTACCATCGAGCCATCCAAACCGAGGTCGGGGCAACAAAACAAAACCAAGAAAGAACCCAGTAAGAAATCCGCCAATGTGTGCAAAATTATCTACATGCGGCAGGATTCCTATAGCAAGATTAACAACAACGATGACCAGAAGAGTAAGCAAGGCTGCCGCCTACAAAAGCAACCAAGTGGAGTTAGCAAGATAACTCAAGTCATGCATAACAATCCTCTTTGCAGCACAACAACTAACATCTAACATCTAATAGTAGTACAAGCAATGGTTAGCCAGGCTCACCTTGTTGGTGTAAAGACTCCAGTTAGTAACTAATTCTGAAAGCATTGCTCCAAGAAGCCCAAAAAGTGCACCAGAAGCACCAACAGAGATGCTGTTTCGGATAAATAGGGAGGAAAGAATACTCCCACCAAATCCAGACAACAGGTACATAATTCCAATCCGCACTACGCAATAGTAACAAAATAAGCCAAATATGTTATTCAACTATAGTAGTAGCAGAAAAGTATATGACTAAGCTAAGCTCAAAAGCAGGAACAATGTACATATTTTACACTTTAAACAACATGAAAGAGTAACATACCGAATCCAAATTGTTGTTCAAGGCGAATACCAATGAAAATCAGGCATAGCATATTTGTGAGAAGATGAATAATGCCAGCATGCAACCAGATACAAGTGATAAGCCTCCATCCTTGATGTTTATGCACCACTTTGGTCCACTCAAGTCCTCCCAATTTCTCCAATCTTCAAAACAAGGAAAATAATCTATTCAACTACTTTCTTTTTTCCTTGGCCAAGTATGGTAACAAAGTAATGGCTTAATCAAAAAATGAAGAACATCCAAATAACTCAAAAATGCCATTTTTCTCTGGATTCACCAATTTTTCACCACAAAACAATGAATCAATGAAGCATAAAATATCAAGATAATACATAAATAGTCACCCAGTTTCAAACCCAAATATCTAATAAATCAAAAAACCAGAATTCAAATTAACCACTATCTAATATTCCTGTCAAACACTATCAGATTCAAGTTTCCAAAACGATAATAATAGAAACAGAGTTGAATTTCCAATTTGGGTATCTAAAAATTATACACCAAAATTTTACAACAGAACACTTGATCAACCAAAGATCCATGAAATTAACACATCAAGGAATCACAATTCATGCCAGATTAATCTCTATATACAAATTCCGAAAATTGATATGACAAAAACATCAATATAACAGCAGAATGAAGTTATAGGTTTGAAATAATCAGCAGCAGCGCCATTCACAATTACCCACCAAAATTAATTAGCAAATCAAAACTAAATTATATCAAAAACATCTGCAATTCCCAATCGCACCAGAAACTCCTCATGATCTCAACAGCAGCAATACAAGAACATTAATAATAAAAATAACAACAAAAACGAAACGGGTATGAAAGAAACAGTGATTACGTGTGAGAAGAGGGACCAAAAAGAGGATTCGTTTTCAAAGGCTCGAACGAGAACCTCCCAAGAAACCTGGCCACGCACTTGCCCTCGTACGCAGGATGATCGTGTTTAGGACAGTTATTGATGAACATGACAACAATGAAAACAGCAACATTAGCAACCACAAACATGGGAACCAGCCAAGAAGTCCATTGGCTCTCCGTCTCTTCAATCAGATATGCCGATGACGGCGCGTAACTGTCATTGATATTGTTGTTTGCTCTGTTCTTGTTCGCCGCTTCTCTCTCTATGTCTACTCCGGACATGTTTGCTTTGCCTTGTCGGGTATTTTTCTCTCTCCAACAGCAACCGTTTCTTTCTCTGTAAAAATGGTGGTTATGAAGACATGTCAAAAGATATGCACTGAGTTGGTAAAAGGGTTTAATGCGGAGCTTTTTTTAAGAGAGAGAGAGAGAGAGAGAGAGAGGGAGAGATTTCAAGTTTATAACTTTCACAGTAAGCACAGACAGAACAGAAACCTTCCAGTTAGTTCTCGTCCCTCGGCATTTTTAGAACGCCAAGCAAAACCAATGTTTGTTTGACACGTTTTAAAAACTAATGGGTTGATGTCACGTGATAGATGGCATGTTTTATTCCCTTGACGTGGCGAAATATGGTTGGTTATTAGTAGTAAAGAGCGTAGTGGTCGGAATAGCCGATTCTTGCTTCTCTGCTTTCAGTTGTTTTCCACTCCCGGGAGGTAACGTTTCGCGGTTATTTAAGCCCACACATCCCCTCTTTCAAATGAAATGATTGGGAACTTATCGTTTGTACATCTAAAAAGTTAAAATATATACTCGATAATTTAAAATATAAAATATAAAAATTAAAATAATTAACGAAAATTTTAAAATATATAATAAAATAATTTAAAATTTAAA
>JAXCLQ010000015.1:11246338-11260506 GCA_035584115.1 Cedrela odorata
AAAACATTTCAGGGCTTTAATTTATGGGCCAATAGTCTGGCCCAGTTATATGGTAACAATGAAGTTGAACCATGTGCTGAAGTCACAAGTAATCGAAGTGAGTATGTGATAATTAATATTATCATTTATCACAAACATGGATGTAATATATATATATCTGTCACTAATTACCAAATTATATCATGAAATTCAGACTACTAAACAAACTAACATGCATGAATTTAATTAATTAAGTAAAGAACAAATATAATGACCAAGTGATGATCACAGTCCGTAAAAACTTGTAGAGAATCCTCAGCGGCTGTACGAGAATATTCCAGTCGTCGGTGCCGTGAGAAAGTGAAAACCAAGCAACGGTTACCGGAATCATGAGAACGAGTGACTCATGTTGCCCTCATTACCCATTAAAGAAACTGTATCATTGCATAAATCCCTGAAATTATTTGAGGGAGGTGTACCAGTCTGTTGTATCCGGAATATTGAAGTATTGAAGCTGATTGTTTAAAAGCAAAAGCATAATATACAAACAACCTGCAAAGGGAAAAAAAAAAAAATACTCGTTGACAATGGCATATATTGAAATTGCAATAAAGCAGCTTAATTAATGGGTGTGGAGCTACAAAAGGATACGCGAACGACTGTGACAGATAAATAAACAGAAGTGTAGCAGGAATGACTAATGTTATCGTCAGAATGAAGAAGAAGAAGAAGCCAGTATTACTATTAACATTGTTAACTTGTGCTGGAAATATGCGGACAAATAGCCCTAAACTCAGAGCCAGCCATAAGAATAAGAGAAAGGTAACACTCCCTTTTTTTCCACTTATTCCAGTGCTGCATGTTGCAGAGATCGTCCAAAATCATCTTCGGAAGACATAATCTACCCAGAGAAAAGTTGGAGTGTCTGAGACTGATCTTCGGAAGACATAACCGATAGAATTCAAGAATGAATTAGCTTCGGGGTTAGCTTCACTGGGTTTAATTGAAGTGATTATGTGATAATTAACAATATTAATCACGGTTGTGTTGCATGGATAATACATCCATTGTATTACCAAGGCAATAACAAAAACAAATGTATAGTTCAAATGCTTTCAAAAAATGTTGTGTGAATGAAGAACTCCATTAATTTGTCATCTCCATTATTAAATACTTGACATAACTTTCCATATATCTTTGTTCCTTCTCAATTAATTCAATTGCCAAATAGCATATGAATGGGAATATAATGTTGTATCTCAAATTTGGAATATAAAATGATATGCTAGTCGCATTAGAGTTGTTATATCATTTATGTAACAATTTTTAATAATGATAACATTGAGACCTTAACGCATATTTGACAAGTATAGCGTATCATTTAGTAATACATTCTATAATTTTTGTTTAAATTTGTAAATGATAACATTAAAACCTTGACGCATATTTGACAAGTACAACGTATCATTTAGTAATATATTATGTAATTTTTGTTTAAACTTATAAATGATAACATTAAGACCTGGACGCATATTTAATAAGTACAGCGTATCATTTAGTAATATATTTTATAATTTTCGTTTAAACTTGTAAACATGTAATGACGTTCTATACTATTTAAATATAAATAGTAATTTACTCTATTTTTTTTTTTAATTTTAATCCTTAAATTTTATTGATAAAGTCTTTGTACTCATTTTAATTAACACCATCTAACACATAATTAACATGTTCATAGTGTGATTATATATTTCTTTTGGTTATAATTAATGTGTATGTATATATAATTGGAATCAAATAATAAAGTAAAGGGTGTCGTTTTGATGTCGTGGTGTAGTATTATTATTAATTATTTTTATTTTATTATAACTGGTTAAATGTTTGATGGGGGCCACGATACGAGGGTGTGACAAGATCAAAGGTCAAAACTTTATTGTAAGAAGAAGGGAACAAAAGAGTGATGATGTCCAAATATTGCTTTGTACAAAATCAGACGGCTACGGTCAGGCCGGTGAGGTGACACTGGATATTACGAATATGGCAAGGAGACCCCACAACGCAGGTCGAAATTACTGTTTTACTCTGCATTCTTAAATGATGTCCTGTCTAAGTTTGCTAAGTTTTGGCATGTACTTATTGGATGACGTAGTCGGTTGCAACCAGTATAATGATTTCTGACAACACGGAAGCATAACCTGCCAAGTCTGAACACAACCAAGCTTATGAGAAAACGACACGCGCGAGTAACCGCGTGTGTTCAGTGTCAGCGGATATCACGAACTTAGTTTTACGAGTAAGTGGTCCCCACAAATCTTTTTTTTTTTTTTTTTAACTTTATATAATTATTCACTGTTTATTTATTCAAAATACAGAGAAAAGGAAACCCAAGAAGAAAATGTGCATGGAATTGGAAGGAAGGACGCCATCGAAGAAGAATCCATTGATCGAAGAGATATAGAGAGAGAGAGAGAGAAATCATATGATTTTCATTAGGGTTTTGAAATAATCAAGAAGTGACTGAAGAAAAAGTATTTTTAATATTATTTTTTAATTTAAATAACAATAAAATAACCCATTTGACTATTGATCTCTTCTTCCTCAGTTCTCACTTGGCTCTAGTAACTAGTAAGTCAGCTCCACAGCTTCTTGTCTTATAAATTACTTTATTAATAATATTATTATATTTTCTGTCCTTTACCCTTCCACTGATCCCAACAGAGTGAGAGAGAAGGTGAGAAAGAGATTCAGAAGATCTTAAAATCACTATCTATATCTCTGCGTGTACTGTATAAACTGAGTCCCTTGCTGCTGCTGTTGCTGCTTACTGTCAAATTACAAAGGTACACTTCTTCTCCGTACTGGGTTTGGTTTTCTTTTCTTATATATTTACCATCCAACGATCCACTTTACAGTTCTCTCTGTGACTGTGATATAATAACAAGAGTGAGACTGGAAGAGGAAGATGGGAGAAAGGTCAACTTGAGTCTTTTTCCTGATTTGTTTGGTATTATTGTAATTGTAATTATTATTATATGTACTTTCGAAAAGTCTTTATATGTTGTGTGTGTATAGTGTGAATGCGAGGGATAAGTTTCTAACGTTTTGTTTGATTTCTCCTTTTCATGCATCTTTTTAGCCCTTTTCGTTTTCTCCTTTTTGGATCCTTCTTCAATACTGACAAACAATTGGTCAAGCATATGCTGTATAAGTTGGTGGAAAGATTAGGGTTTTCATACCTGACAGTCAGCCTTCCATGGTGTTTCTGATTTTTAATATTTTAGAAAGAAAAAACGTGTTTTTCTCGACTTGGTTCTCTTTAAAACTGATTCTGTAGAGATACTTAGAGTTTTCTAGAGAGAAAGCATGTGTTGAGTTATGCATTGGCGTTGACAAGGAAAGAGCTTTTTTTCATCGTAAAAGTTGTCGTCTTTCCGCAATCTGGGTAGTGTTTAAAGGTCAAAACTTTACATACAAGAAGGCGGAACAAAATCTAAGCTTTCCTTTTAGTGAAAGTGATAGTGGCTAGTTCAGAGAACCTAGACAAGTACACTGTCAGAGAGAGAGAGAGAGAGAGAGAGGCAAACAGATAGGATATAAATTGGTAGAGCAAGATTCAAAGAATTTGTGATCTATATTTTCCATTTTGATGAGTTTTGGGGGTTTGATCAACAGTCCTAGGGGTAATAGTGATCGTATGGGCGCAAGGATTGTGGCTGAAATGCTTCCACACCGTCACAACGTGCCAAGTGGTGCCATTGCTCAGTTACCCCTTTCTCTATCTTTTGTATGCCCATTTTTATTTTTATGTTTTTCCTTTTGGATTAATAATCTAATTTATTATTCTTGTGATCTTGGTTTTGTGCTTGTTATTTTTCTTACTATCTGATTTTTATGGGATTTATTGCAGAAAAACCAAATGGATGCTCATGGAGATATGGGTCTGATTGGGGAACATTTTGATCCTAGCATGGTTGGAAGGCTGAAGGAGGATGGGTATGAAAGCAGGTCTGGAAGTGATAATATTGAAGGTGCATCTGGTGATGATCTTGAAGCCAATGATGATGGGCCGCCAAGGAAGAAAAAGTACCATAGGCACACTCCTCATCAGATACAAGAGCTTGAAGGGTGTGGCTTATTGATTTCATTTTCTTTTAAGTTTCCTGTATATTGTTTTTCTTTACCAAGATTGAGGGGTTAATATGCTAACTGAGAGTTAATTTTTCTTCTATTGTGTTATAGTTTCTTTAAGGAGTGTCCTCACCCAGACGAGAAACAAAGGTCGGAACTTAGCAGGAGGCTTGGCTTGGAGTCTAAGCAAATCAAGTTTTGGTTTCAGAATAGGCGAACCCAAACAAAGGTAAATTGATTAAATTTTGTACCCTTTGTCTTTTTGTTTTTGTTTTTAAATTATGAGATGATAACAATGAGTATTGGTTTTCAAATCAGACCCAAATGCAACGTCACGAGAATGTAATACTTCGACAAGAACATGATAAACTTCGAGCTGAGAATGACATGTTGAAGGAGGTTATGAAGAACCCAATATGCAACAACTGTGGTGGTCCAGCAGTGCCTGGTAATGTGTCTAATTATGAGCTGCAGCAACTTAGGATTGAGAATGCTCGATTAAAGGATGAATTAGGCCGGATGTGCATCTTAGCAAATAAGTTCTTGGGCAGGCCACTCACATCCTCAGCCACAGCCAATCCTGTCCCTCCCCAATGTTTAAACTCCGGTTTGGAGCTTGCCGTGGGAAATAATGGATTTGGTAGTGTGACTAATATTCCAGGTTCCATGGTGCCAACAGGAATGGAATTTGTTGAAGGACCTGCTGTGTCTTTAATGAAATCACCCATAACCGGCATAATGGGAAATAAAATGCCATATGAGAGAAATATGCTCATAGATCTTGCATTGACAGCTATGGATGAATTGATTAAGATGGCTCAGGTGGATGGTCCACTTTGGATCAAAAGTTTTGATGGAGGAAGGGATGTTTTGAACCGGGAGGAGTATGTGAGAACATTTACTCCTTGTATTGGCATGAAACCAAATGGGTTTGTGACTGATGCTTCAAGGGAAACTGCTGTGGTAACCATCAACAGCTCGGCTCTTGTAGAGACTTTCATGGATGTGGTATGCCATCTTAAACCGTTGTGTTGATTTTTACATAATGTTAATTCTTTTTCCCAAGAATTATTTTTTATGAGCTTTTACATGCCATCTGTAATTGATAATTTTATTGCATTACTTCACTGATCGGTTTTCTCATCAAGTTTGAGATAGTGCTTCCAGTGTCTGCTACACATTTCTATTTGATTTTGCTGGTGACATGCTTAAAGTTTAGAATTTGAAAATGGCTGATTGATTTTTGTTCCTTGAATAGAATCGGTGGGCTGAAATGTTCCCATGCATGATTGCTAGAGCTGCCACCCTGGATATGATATCCAGCGGTGTCACTGGAACCAAAAACGGTGCTCTGCAAGTGGTATGTTCCTCCGCTATTTGTTCATTTTCCCTAGCTTCAAATTAAGATAAAACTAATGATGAAGATCATACTTCATAGATGCTTGCAGAGTTTCAAGTGCTTTCACCACTTGTCCCTGTCCGTCAAGTGAAGTTCCTCCGTTTCTGCAAGCAGCACACAGAGGGTGTGTGGGCTGTGGCTGATGTTTCTATTGACACTTGCCGGGAAGGTCTAAATGCAGACACATTTGCTACCTGCAGGAGGCTTCCTTCAGGCTGTGTTATACAAGATATGCCAAATAATTATTCCAAGGTAATTGCTAATATAAATGCTTTCCTTGTGCCCCAAATTCTTAAAGGTTTCTTTTCTTTTTGTAATTTATTGAGACTGCATAACTCTCGTATTTTATGCACTCGCAATTTTTTAGTTTGGCTGAGACTACATCAATGTAAACTTATTTACATTTGGATTCCTAGTTCCAAATCCTCATTGACTTGTGCTTCTATGAATATAATTGTCTTTTACTGGTTAAAAAGTTTGCTCTCTCTTTAATTGCGTTGTTCCCAATAAAATATAGTTGGACTTTGCCTAAGAATCTGAAGCTTTATTTATTTTTGTCAGAAGGAGATTCTTCCTTGATTTAAATATTTGTAATCTTGAGTTTCAACACCAAGGTGACTTATTGTCTCTATGTACATAGTTGTCTTCTACTTCTAGAGATGAGCAAACCAAGAGTTGCACAGATTTTAATATTAGCACAAAGCTTTACATGTATTTCTGCTGTTTGAGAGTACTGCATGCATAATCTGTATATTAAGGCATACGTTTGGAATTTGCAACATTTGCTGGATGTTCTATGTATTTGATCTTTCTATTCCTATATCTTCTTCTGTTTTAATGTTTTCTTTATTGTCCCCAAGAATTTGTGACCTGGATTCAGTCATTTCATTGTAATCTCTTCTTCCTCGTGTTGTGTGAAAATTTGTTTATTTTGATTAAATTCATTTGTTTATATAACTACTGACTGATAGAAATATTCATTTCAAGTTTTAAGAATGCTTCTATTTTTATATCTTGCAAACCAGACTGCTCTTTGATATTTTACTTCACAAATTGTCTCTTGTGTAGACTTGTAAAGAGTAAAATTATTCTGAAAAATGCCTCTATTTTGCAATGGGGCATGAAGGGTTTTGTTCTATCTTGCTAGCATGACCACCCTTGGACATTTTGACTTCAGCCTTTGTCCTCTCCATGGGCTTATTTACTGCAATATTAATCTACATTAGCCTTGGGTTTAATGCAAATGATAAAATTCTTTTCTAGATAGTGCTAGCTTGACTCTAGTTTTGTGGTTAGATAGATATATGTCCTCCTTTTCCTGTTTCTTGTCGCATTTTTTTGTGCTTCGGTGGACATATTTTCTTCGCCTAACAAGTGATAATGTTTCCTTGTGATAAAGGTGCTAGGGCACTGTTTGATTAAGTTAACATTATGCCAGCTGGATTTCTGATCTGGCACTAGGGGAGAAACCAACTCAAAGTTGTTGATTTAAATGGACTTCCCACAAGAATGATAATATGGCTAAACACACTTCTTAAAGTATTAATCGAGTCTACTTTTGAATGATCAGAAGTTTTAGCTTTTACTTTCTTGTTTTTAGTGGTAAGCGATCTCTGGTGGTGGGAAAGACAACAATAGTGTGGGTAAGTATGTAATTGTCTCAATCCTTGGCCTAGGTTCAAGTTGTTGAATGAAATTGAAAGCCATCTTTACCTTCCGACTTCCCCCCCTGGATTACATACTGAAAATAGAGTATAGGTGTCAAGAGAAGTCCTTGAAGCTAATTGAGGATACTATAAATATTTTTCTGGTTTCAAATTATGATATCCGTGGACAGAAGTAGAACATAAGAAAATAAGAAAGATAACTTGAGGAAGCCGCTTTCAATTTGAGATGAATTTTGCTCACTGGACCTTACATTTGCTTTCTAGGTCGTCAAGTTATGATAATTGATTGGTGGATGCTTCTTCTGCTTCTTCATTTTGTAAATTTGATCGAAAGATGGATGCTTGCTTTTATTGGATGACAAAATGTAGGTTACGTGGATTGAACAATCAGAATACGATGAGAGTGCTGTCCACAATCTCTGCCGGGCATTGCTCAGTTCTGGCATAGGCTTTGGTGCACAAAGGTGGATTGCTACCTTGCAAAGGCAATGCGAGTGCTTAGCTGTTCTTATGTCCTCTACCATCCCAGGTCAAGATCATTCAGGTCCTTTTTTGCTGCCTTGGCATCTTTAACTTGTCTGAACGATATGGTAAATTTTGTTTCTAATATGTACCAATGTGCCGCAGGGATAAGTCCAAACGGTAGGAGAAGCATGTTAAAGCTGGCACAGCGCATGGCGAATAACTTCTGTTCAGGGGTTTGTGCTTCAAGTGCGCGCAAGTGGGACAACCTCCGTGTTGGAAATGTGGGTGAGGATGTAAGGGTGTTGACCCGTAAGAATATAAGTGACCCTGGCGAGCCACCTGGTGTTGTGTTATGTGCTGCAACTTCTGTATGGATTCCAGTAACAAGGCAGAGGCTGTTTAATTTTATGAGCGATGAACGAATGAGGAGTGAGTGGGACATTTTATCCAATGGTGGGCCAATGCAAGAAATGGTCCACATTGCCAAGGGTCGGGAACAAGGCAACTGCATTTCTCTCCTTCGTGCTAGTGTGAGTGGTTTTCAACTAAATTATTAACTATTTTGCAAGTATTAGGAGATTGATTGATAGCTCTTTCCTCACCTAAATTATTTTGTTTTATTTTTCTTGTATGATGAGTTTGGCATTGTTTTCATTCATTTGGTTTTGCAGGCTATGAATGCAAATGATAGTGGCATGCTGATATTGCAAGAGACATGGCATGATGCCACAGGCTCACTTGTAGTGTATGCTCCAGTTGATGTACCATCAATGAGTATGGTGATGAACGGTGGTGATTCTACCTGTGTGGCCCTGCTGCCATCAGGATTCGCCATTCTTCCAGACGGTCAATTTGGCCATGGTGGACCAAATGAAACTGAAACAATGATCAAATCTGAGGTCAATGGTAATGAAACTGGTGGATGCCTACTTACAGTCGGATTTCAGATTTTGGTGAACAGCCTTCCTACTGCAAAGCTCACAGTAGAATCAGTTGAGACTGTTAACAATCTCATCTCCTGCACAATTCAAAAGATCAAAGCCGCAATTCTAGAAACATAATTGTCTGAGATAGGTAACTCATAACTGTGCTGCATAGTAGCTTAATTTGTCCTTTTTCTTTTTGTTTTTTTTTTTAAAGAAAATCAAATCACATATGTGGAAAGTATAGGAGATATATAGAACTGTAATGGAAAAGGTTGGGATGATACTTGGCATAAGACGGGTTTCTGAGTCAAGAACGAACCTCATGGGGAGAATTTTTGCTGGACTATTGATTTCATTTATCAGGAGTTTGTCTCAAGTTAGTGGTTCGGGTATTTACTTGGTTGACCAGCGAGTTGATCAGCTCGGAAAAGGCATAGTTGGTAAATTTGTTTTGTTAATTAGTCATCTTATAGTGAGAAAAGAAAAAAGAATCATGATAGATAACCATTAGAGGAACTCCTCTTGTTTCTTCTGTTATGAATTTAGTTGAAATAACTGGATTTTATATCCTTCCTTGATTATGCTTGTTGAAGCTATAAGTGCTTTTTATTTGGTGCAAGTGCTTTGCCAATCAGCTGAAATCTGCCAGTAAAATAAGTAAATAATACTGGGTGATGCACACTGGCCACTTCACAAAGATGAGTTGCCATTTGGATTTGGAATTTCATTAAGTTTTCCTTGTACTGCTGAATCAGGCTGAGGCCGTTTTACCATGAAACTGGATTTTACCTCTGTAGATTACACAATTTACGTTGCATGCATGTCAATGCTATAAAAGAAAATTATTAAAAAAAGGCATTTTCCCTAATTGTTTTTGCTTTTATTTCATTAAAATATAAATAATAGTATTATAAATACAAATTGACGTGTTTATGTTTTATTTATATTATTATAGTATATTTTATATTTTTACGAGAGTAAATAAAATTTTTTTAAAATAAAAAAATAATTATATAAAAAATAGTTGGAATAAATGCGAGCTTTTTAAATAATTTATTTGTATGATTATGTTTAAAAGAAATTATTCTTTTTAATGAAAAAAAAATATTATTAGTAAAATTTATGTAGTTACATTAATAAATAAAATTTTAAAAACTTTATTATAAGTGGAAAGAAATAAACTTGTAAAAATTAAATAATATAATATATATAAAGATTGTACTCAGTAATAAGAAGGACTCCCTCCCAAACAGGGGCCACCCCAGCCCATTTCATATACAATTACAGTACACCTTCTCAATTTCCTTAAATTCCAAAACGACCCCCTTCTTTAATCATTTTCACCAATAACCCCCATTAGTACGCTGCTTCTTCTTGTCGTCCTTCTCTATTCACTCATTCAATTAATTTCAAAACCCTGCAAAACCCTAAAGCCTAAATCGCTAGCAAAATGCAAATCTTCTTTTCTTATACAGCCAAACTCTTAAATCCCAGCACAATAACAAGAACAAAACTATTCGGAGTTATCCCACCAATATTTTATTACAACTTCACGTCAACAAAAGGCATGTGCCAGAAATGTACTTCTTTCCCCAAAAAACAACAGAGAGTACGCGATCATGCTTACGATAACTACATGGAAATCGAAAAAAAGATGCGCAAAGTTTTGAAGTTTCAATCTTTAATACTGTCCCAACATAACCAAACGCTGCCCATTTCTCGCTTAGACTTCCTCTCTCGTCGTATAGGATTCAAACGACTAGAAGCTGGAAAGTTTCTCCTCAAATTCGCACACGTTTTTGCAATTTACGAGCACCCAGTTCAGCGCATTCTTTATTGTCGTTTGACTCGAAAAGCTTTACTACAAATTGAGCAAGAAAATCAAGCTTTGAATGCCCAGATACCCGAAGCCGTGACCCGGTTGAGGAAGCTTCTTATGATGTCTAATACGGGCCGGTTGAGGCTTGAACACGTTCGGATTTCGTTGTCTGAATTTGGGTTGCCAGAGGATTTTGAGTACTCGGTAATTCTTAAGAACCCACAATTTTTTAGATTGTTTGATGCTAAGGAAACTAGAAATAAGTATATAGAGCTTGTTGAGAGAGATTCTAAATTGTCTGTCTGTGCTATAGAGAAAGTTAGAGAAAAAGAGTATAGAGAGAGAGGAATTGATGCTGAAGATATCAGGTTTTCATTCCTTGTGAATTTCCCACCTGGATTTAAGATAGGGAAGTATTATAGAATTGCGTTGTGGAAATGGCAAAGGGTTCCTTATTGGTCGCCCTATGAGGATGTTTCAGGGTATGACTTGAGATCACTTGAGGCGCAGAAGAGAATGGAGAAGAAGGCAGTGGCAACTATTCATGAGTTGTTGTCGTTGACTGTGGAGAAGAAGATTACTATGGAGAGGATGGCACATTTCAGATTGGCAATGAATTTGCCAAAGAAGTTAAAGGAGTTTTTGCTTCAGCATCAGGGGATCTTTTATATTTCAACAAGGGGAAATCATGGGAAGCTTCATACTGTGTTTCTTAGGGAGGCATATAGGAAAGGAGAGTTGATAGAACCGAATGATTTGTATTTGGCAAGGAGGAAGTTGGGTGAGTTGGTTTTGTTGAGTCCTAGGACGGCTAAAATGGACAGGGATTTGGTTAGCTATAGGACGGATAGAGATGATGATGATATGGGGCGTGCTAGGAGGGTTTATGCAGAAAATGATTTCAACAATTTTGAGGTGGATGATAATGTTAGAGGAAATGGGAAGGGGGATGATAATCTGGATTCAGATTTGGGTTCTGACAATGAATCTGATATTGTTGATGAGGATGATGATTGTGATGAAATTGTTGATACAGAGGAGGATGCCCTTGTTAGTGAGTGACTGAAATAGGTATTTGGTCTGGGGCTCATTTTGATCGTTGTTTTTTTTTTTTTTTTTGGAAGCATCATGGTTATTTGAAACTGTAAATCCACTCAACATCATGGGGAAAATTACCAATGACGACACTAACTATAAATATTCCTGATCAACCAATGATGAATGACTGGCATGGGAACAGCACCTCGTATAGGAATTGGGTTATGAGAGAAACTTATATATTTGGGAGGGAAAAATGTAATGCACGTAGTTCTCTCATCTATTCTTCGCCAAAATGG
Organism: Cedrela odorata; assembly: GCA_035584115.1. Lineage (NCBI taxonomy): Eukaryota > Viridiplantae > Streptophyta > Magnoliopsida > Sapindales > Meliaceae > Cedrela > Cedrela odorata. The sequence goes on from JAXCLQ010000015.1 coordinate 11,258,059, forward strand.
AGGGCTAAATGCTTCAAGTTTGAAGAGGGGTGAACTCCAGGTCCTTAACAGAATTTAGGTAATTTCTGCGGTGTCTTTTACTTGGTTTGGATCTGGCAAACTGGTTGAAGAAATTTTAAGCACTCGCAGCAGTTAATACTGGAGGTTGAAATTTAAGTGGTTGGAAGAGATCTGAACCCAAGATACTGTTCTTGCAATGACGTAAGGTCACCTAGATAAGCACTTTTCAGGTTCATATGGTGTGGAGTGTTAATGTTTGGAAAAATTATTTCCAATAAGAGACTGCAATGCTGTGGCTTTTTGTCTTCATGTATTTAACATTAACTCAAAATTGACATAAAATTAGCATAGACCAGATGTTTCATTATATTAAAGTTTTCTATTGTCCCCATGAGATATGAACTCTTGACATGAGTATTCTGCTACTTAAGTGGTTTTGAAATCTCAGCTGGAATATAAGCATGTTTTGCCACTGCATAGCTTCGGTCATGTGTTTTAAGTTAAGAGTCAAAATGTGATGGTTTTCATCTCTCCAAAATTCCTCAGTTCACAATTTTCTTCAGTCAATATACATTTATGTGCATTTTTGTCTACTTCATTGTCTAAAATGTCATACACGTTTAGACTAAGCAATGACATTGCCGAATACTTAACAAAATCATTCATCTGTCTGATCTATTGTTTGTTTGGAAATTTCCCAATCCTCTACACTTTCATCTTTGTTATACTTCTGTGGTGAAGTTGAAACTTGAATTTACCGCACACACTCAAAAGTTCATGAAATCTATATGCATATTTACTTTAAAGAACCATGGTATATGGTTCCAACTGATCATTGTGCTTGTGCTTGTATTTGTATTGTGCTGGCCTACCCTTGAAACCCAGCTGTAGAGTTATTTCTCAGTTACTTCTTCTCGTAGAAGGGACACCCCATGAAGTGTACTGTGCAGTAATATCTATAATGGGTGAATTTATCTGGTCTTACTCCGAAACAGACCTCACTGTTCTTCACCATTGAAGATGAATATCACATATTCATGCATATCTAGTGACCTCTATGCACCACTTTTCTTTAATTTCTTACCTCAAAGCTCTTGGTGGAATTATCCAGTTGGATTGTATTCTTGTCCAATGGTTGAATTTGAAGAACTGATAATGCTTGGTTGTTCTTTGTGATGTAACTTTATTGAATTCTCTTACCGGGGAAGTGCTGCTGGCTGCTAAAAAGCATTAAGCATGAAATTGGTTCACGTTTGGTCGATTTGACATTAAAAAGAGCAAAATTAACAAAGATTTATGTCCAAATCTAGCCAAGATTTTTTCATTTTTCACTTTGAAGATGTTCTAGTCGAAAACAGCACATACCAATACATGCATGATGAGTATGCATATTGCATACCTCTTCATCATCATTGGAGTAGTAAATAACTTTTGAATTTTGAGGCTAATTACTATTGCTAACTATATTATTATTTTAATTAATCTAAAAGTGTGGTACCAACAACAATAATTAACAATATCCAAAGCAAAAAGTAAGCAATACACTTTCAATCAAGAAATTCACAAAAAGAGCCGAATATACATAATGGATCTTCTCATGATCAAACATTGTGTTAAATCACTAATTGCTTAATTAATTGATCAAATATATGTTAAAAATAACAAATTAATAGTGGCGTTTGATTAGACAACGACTTAATGCAGTAGCCACTCATCAGGTTGTCCGGTTTGTAAATTGTAAATTGTAAAGTTTAATTGTCCGGTTCTGTTCTTGTCTCTTGCATACGGTTTCCACATTTAACGATTCGGATGATGCCACGTCACTCATCAAATCTTTAAAATAATTAATTAATAAAATAAAATAAAATATTTTTGATTGACTTGGGTTCCAATGTAAGGGGTCAACGGTCAATCACCAAGACTTCGTAAAATACATTATATAAATTAAACACGTTTGATTTAATTAATTAATCTCTAATGATACATAAATTTTTTGTTAGCATATTTAACGTAATTTTTTTTTAATTTTTTAATTTTTTAATTTTATAAAAATCACATATTTGTGAGAGTAAAAAGTAAACATTTTTTCATTTAGGATAACCTTTTGTACTTTTCTATAAATAAAGTTAATTTAAACATGTGAATAGATCTCTTATTGATTAGTGTTGGCATTAAAGAATGTCATGCATGGATAATGATTATTTAAGGCTAAGTTTGAAATTAAGACTTTATTGAGTATAAAGAAAGTTCTAATTCACTCTCATTCAAAGCACGCACGCAGGGAAGAGAAAGATTTAGAGAGTTGCTGAGTGTTTGTGTAGAGGGAACAGGAGGTTAAATGGGAAATTCATTTGGGTGTTCTGCTTCAGGGGAGAGATTAGTATCAGCAGCTAGAGATGGTGATTTGGTTGAAGCTAAGATGCTTTTAGATTGCAACCCTTGTCTTGC
>JAXCLQ010000015.1:11264338-11274747 GCA_035584115.1 Cedrela odorata
GTTTACATTCTGGCAGTGAATTTAGAGAATCATGGTTTGATTTGATCAACTTTTATGAGATAGGTTTGGTTCTGCTACAACTTTTAAATTTGTTGTCTAAAGATATATGTACTAAGTTGGGAAAGCTTGTTTATTTTTTTGTTTTTGCTGATATAATTTAACTCCAGATATGATCCAGGGCAACCAAATACAATTTTGAAGAAGCATGGCTAAAATCTGTTTCTTTAATATGCAAAAAAGCTGATGGATCTGCTTCATAACTAACTGTTTTGTCGTTCTTTGAAATTTATGGTTGCAGACTGCATTGATGCAAGCATGTCGTTATGGATACTGGGAAGTTGTACAAACTGTTCTGCTCTACAGATGTAATGTGAGTTTGATTTTTGATAATCTTTATTTTTGGCCATAAATATGGCCATTTTCTTTATAATTTTTTTGTAAAAATGTATTGAGGTAATTAGATGCTCCTCCATTATGATTGTACTTTTGGTTTTAAACTTTCATACCTATTTTTTTCTCATAGGTCACAAGAGCAGATTATCTCAGTGGGAGGACAGCTCTACATTTTGCTGCTATAAATGGGCATGTTAGATGTATTAGACTAGTTGTGGCTGATTTTGTTCCTAATGCTCCTTTTGAGGCTATGAATACTCAGACTGAAGCCGTTAGAGGGGATGGTTCCAGCGTGAAGAACAAGTATGATCAAAGGTGCAGAATTTATTTCTATTGTTTTTGCATAATTGGTTTCTTCACTAACACATGTTGCCTGAGATTGGGACAAACTGGGGTGGTATTTAGTGCTGAAATTAGCTCATACTCCTTTTGAACTGTTGCATAAGTACTCATCAGAAAATGCTTTGTATGATGTGAAGTTAATTGCAAACAAATAAACTTCATAATCTCCTATGTTTCCAGTTGATTTTTTCTTCAAATAGAAGCTTCACTATGCTGTATTGTGTGTCCTTCCTATTTAATTGATATCTGTTGCAAAGGAATTATTTATTTTGTAAATACAAAAATATTAAGCATTTTCTTGTTCATGCCTTTTACATGACTAATTCTCTAATGCAGTGCCCTGTCCAAGTTTGTAAATAAGGCAGCTGATGGCGGGATTACTGCTCTTCATATGGCTGCATTGAACGGATATTTTGATTCTGTACAGCTTTTACTTGATCTTCATGCAAATGTATCTGCCGTGACATTTCATTATGGAACGTCTTTGGATTTGATAGGTTTGCTTCTGTATCTGATTCTTGATTAGTTTCATGGATGGCCTCATTCTAATTATGCTTTGAAATAACAAATACATATTTACTTGTAGGAGCTGGAAGCACTCCTTTGCACTACGCTGCTTGCAGAGGAAATTTAAAATGCTGTCAGGCAAGAGTTCTATAATCTTTTAGAGGTTTCCTCACCTATGTTTTTATTTTTCCTAAATTTGAGTTGACTGTCATCATATTTCTGCAGATCCTACTTGCAAGAGGAGCAAGTCGTTTGTCTTTGAACTGCAATGGGTAAAATAGTGTGTATGTTTTTTTACAATGTACGCTATATTTGTTGATATGGATAACAATGTATTACTGGATACACCATCACTAACAGAGGTTTGTATATTTCTTCAGGTGGCTGCCTCTTGATGTTGCTAGGATGTGGGGGCGCCGTTGGCTCGAACCATTGCTGGCACCCAATTCTGACACCGTTGTACCAAGATTTCCTCCTTCCAATTACTTATCCTTGCCTCTTTTGGGTTTGCTTAATGTAGCAAGGTAATTCTGCTCTTTAGAAAGTTCTTGGTTCTCCCCTTTCTTTTGCTTTGACTGATGATATTTTGTTGATTGTGAGGTATAAATAATGTAATCTTAGTAATGAAATTAAAACTGAATGTGATATCTTATGAGTGTTCTTTGCAGAGACTGTGGGTTGCAGTCCTCAACAGCCTCTTCAGATGATTTTGATACGTGTGCTGTCTGCCTGGAGCGAGCATGTAGTGTGGCGGCTGAAGGTTTGTTCTTTCTTTCTCTGTTTTTATGTTTTTCATAAGTTGTGTGAAATTGCTCTCTTTAATATTTGATTAAGATTTCTTTATTTATTTGTTACATGAAGTAGCTTAAGAGTAGAATTGGTACTTTCATTATTTATTACCCTCACTGTTCCCAACATTAGCATCCCTTTTAGTGAGGTTTCCAATATTTTTTCCTTCTTGTTCTGTTTGGGGCATCTGTATTCCATTAAATAATAATTTTATGCGAAACCAGGTTAGGGTGGTAAATTGATATCCCAAAGAGTTATACTGGTGATATTATATGGAGAAACTTTAGTTCATCTGTGCTGTCATCACTTTTAGGGAATTCAAGTTTGTAAATTCCCTATAATGGAAATAATAATGGATGTAGAGTTTAGTTGGTTCACATATAGAAGAATTTCAGTTAGATAGAGCATAAGTGAACAATTTGTATATAAGCAGAGCTTCTTGCTTCAGTGTTTGCTTCACTAAAAGTCAACTCATCAATTTTAACAAGTGATGATGGTTGGAAAGACTTCCTCAAGGGGTATACTTATCGGTGCGAGTTCCAGAGTTTGAATGACTGAAGGCATATAATTTGAGGAATTTATATTTAGAAAATTAATGAGTTGGCGATTTAAGGTGACAACATTGAACATACAATTGACATGGCAAAGGAAAAGAATTAACTGATCTTTTACATGACACTGCTCTTGTTCGTGTAGGAGAACATATCTAGGATATTGAGTTTTCGTCTTCTGCTATTATGAAAATAATATCTTCCAACTATAATAGCACTTATTTTATTGTATGTAACGGGGGTAAAAGCTTTAGTTAAATGGAAGTGTGCCATTTCATTTTTTTTCCTTTGCTATTTTTGTTGACATGCCCCTTGTCTCTTGTCATTATATCTCCAAGATTCTCTTACACCTGCATTCATTGGCTTTTTTCTGCATATGGCACCTTTTTGTCATCATCGTCCATCAATTTTAACTCTAGCTTTACATAAAGACCTTGAATTTTGTTTTACTCCTTTCCCTTAATTGGCTTCACATCCATATTTCAGCTGCTCATCTGATGGACATGTTCCTTATGGCAGCAGTTTTCATCCTTATTTATCATCATTATTATGACCTTTTTCTTTAATATGTAGTTATCTGTTCAATCGCACCAGACACTGAAACAGTTATGTACCTCAGCAAAATATTGATAATTTGTTGATAGCATCCATTACCACTTCGTGTATCTATTTGCCATGGATGTGTGTATACATGTGTGTGTGTACATGATAGGAATTACCTTTTAATTTGTGGAACATTGAAAACTTAGCTATTATTTTAAGCCATTTCAAGATTCCTTCTAGATCTAGGCTGCTATTGATCTCTTGTTATTTGTGGGTTATCATCCTTACGCTCCCTACTATGCTTAGTCACTAATCAGAATTGCTTTATATTTTCAGGGTGCAGGCATGAGCTTTGCGTAAGATGTGCACTTTATCTTTGCTCAACAAGTAGCATCCCTTCTGAGATGATCGGTCCACCTGGCTCCATTCCATGCCCTCTTTGTAGACATGGCATTGTCTCATTCGTCAAATTGCCCAGTTCCCCAGTAAAAGAAATTAAGCTACCATCGTCCCTTGGCCTCTGTACCCCATGCATGCTTCACCCGCATGATGCTGACAGTCAATCTTCAGCTTGTGCCCAGGAGATTCGAAAGAATCGTGTGGCATCAGTTTCCTCAGATATGTTCTGCCCAGTTACATGTAGCCCATTTCCTTCTGTTGCCATCCCTTTGTGCACCTGCAACAATGGCCCGTGCCCATCTTTTGAACCTCGAGAAGTAGAAACACAGGATGAATCTCCTCAACGATCTCAAGCGACAACAGTAGACCAGGATAAAATGGAAGGGCCAAGACTGGAGAGAAGAACATGTTCAAGCATGTTCTGGGGGAGAAGAAGCTGCAGTAGAGAACATCTGTGCAATTCAGAGATAAATGCTTGACTGCTTCCATAAAATAGTTGTGAACAAGATTTTCTTATAAGAGCATATGCAGTTCTAAATCTCAGAGTTTTCAAATCCTGTATTGCTTTGCTTTGCTTCTGCATATCTTGTTGGGGTGGCTAGCTACATGGTAATGGATCTAGGGATGGAATCATAGCATTTTCATTTTGATTAGGTTCTCGATTGCTTTTAATATATTTAACAGAGGGTTGTAAAGTGTGTATGTTGGGATCAAAAATTGATTGTAATTAGCCATTTAAGAACATTTATTTCTAATTAACAACCACGGCATGTTTGCTAATTGATTGTCAAATTGATAGTGTCTTTCGCAGTAGGATTACTTCCTTATCACTTGGTCTTCTGAAATTTGTTGTTACCATCCCACTCTCATATTGAAAATTGTCACTTTCTCTAAATAATGATGATGTTGAGTACAAAAAGCAAAGATGATGGATAGTTTGGATATATGGTTAGGGGAAATGGTTATGTTACATCTAATCCGATGTATTTTATATTTAAAAATTTTAATATTTGTAATTTAAAATGGTATATATAAAATTTTAAAATAAATTAAATTAAAATTTTGATATTTTAATTATGTTTAAAATTTTTATTTTTAATTTTAAATTTTTATATTGGTTGGTTTAAGTTACAAGTAACAAAGTTTTCGAAAATTAAGTTCATCCGATCTTATGAAAATTCCTAAAAAGAATGTGGCAAATTTCTAATTGTGATGTAATTATTGGGAAATTAATTGAAAATTTAAAACATTAAATAATTAAACAATAATATATAATACAAACAAAACCATTGTGTTATTTGCGTGGACCGAAACAAATCCAGCGATTGCGATGGGACCTTATGAGCACTGAGTACATCCAATTTATCCGATCCTACCATCTTATCCATTGTACTATATATATATGTGGAACCAAAACCTAGTTGTACAATACAGTACAGTACTTTCGCAGAGTTGAAATTAAGAGTACGAGAGACATGGGCAAACCCTGAAAACATAGATATGGAAGAAGACAATGCTGGCGAGTAGAATGAAAACGAAAGTATTAGATGAAGTACATAGGAAAAACTTTTATTGCTGATGATCGACCATGAGGTAACAAGCGTCAGTGTTTCTGTGAATCAACGTCTTCTTGCAGCAGTTTCTCTTTGGGCATTGAAATAAACAGCGGCCACCGGGAGACCTAAACCGTTCTCGGCTGAGAACATCCGTGTGTTGAAATAGTCTCTTGAATCTGGTGGAGTCACTGTTTGCCGTCCTTTCTGCTTGAACAATATGAATACGTACCTGTGGATCCCCACAACAGGTTTTGGTGTCTCATAGCTAACGATCTCTTTTCCTGTTTAGATTAAACAATAAACCCATTTCAATTTAGACTGTTTGTGTTGGAACTGGGATGTAATTAATCTGAATAAGTTTTAGATGAAACTTACCGAAGGAAGCATCTGTGGTTCCAGGAATGTCTGTGACCATCCTGAAAGATGTGTTAGTTAATTAGCATGGAGAAATTAGAGGGATGATTGATGAGAAGTAAATTAAGTTTAATGATACAAACCAGTGAAGATGTTCTCTTAAGTACGGATCACTAGGACTTGGTGCATCAGGGTCTGTCATAATCTTCAATATAAAATATATAAATAGAACATAAACAAAAGATTGAAACGGTGTTAGTTTAAACAAGTATTAGTGTTACATGTACAAGTAATAATATGCAATAAATCATAGCGTAATGCACAGTTGAGGTAATTAAAACTTACCAAAGTATAAGCTGATCTCATGTCCTCGCCGCCAATCTCCACCCGAGGCTTGCCGGCAATGACAGCAGGCATGAGCTCATGGCCATTAGAAACTTGCTTATTAGAGTTATAAATTATATTCATCTTCACACTTGGGGTGAAAATGTCTACCACATCTCCCACCACTCTCCCAACAGCCAGTGGTTCTGCCATTCTTGACATGAAGGCAAATTGGTAAAACAAAAGAGAGATCGAAAGGGCTTAGAGAGATCAAAGTGCTGAATTTTGTATATAGAAGTGATATGTTTCAATGTTTGTAACAATATAAGCGCTTTATATAGACACACTAGAAAGAAGAGGACTTGTAAAGAAGAGCTTGGCTTAGAAGCACAAAGATTCCAAAATGCCTCAACATACCATAAAAGACAAAGGTTGTCTATTTATAGAAAGGACATGTGGGATAAGCTTCTAAATTGAGTAGTCTTTTTCAAAATTGTGGAAAGAAGCCACTAGCGACACATGGGTTTGCTGAATTTGTCCTAATAGATCCCTTTAAAATGCTCAAAGCTTTATATAATACACAAGACCATGTATGTAATCCAAACACGTCCTTACCTTATTGGCTAAATGGGAATGAAGAATCCAACTGTTTTCACTTTAATATAATATCTTTGGGCAAATGGAATTTCAGCTTTTTAAGGTGCTCCTCTCCATACACATGCTTTCTTACATTAGAAAGAAAAAAATAACTTATCAAATAAGGCTTTGGAACGTGTAGCTAATTCAAGAGAGGTAAAATGGTATCACAGTTTGTTTTCTTATTGGTTTTGGGCTTAAAATGGTATCTTAATGCATTTTTTAAGAACCCAGATTCGGTTTATTTGCATCAAATAATACAAGTATTAATTCTCCTTTTTTGTAATTAAATCGTGTGGGGATGATCTAACATTTGATTTGAGTTTTAACTTGCAAGGTGACACGATACACGATGAGTTAGCAGAGCCTAGCTAGAAGCCACCAATTTATTGGCTAGGAACTCATCCGGGCTTTCCGAGATTTCATACCAATAGAGACATAGTGGTGGGGCATGGGAATTCATTATAGTGATGAAATTTTCTTAACTTCATTACAAGGAAATTCAAAAGTTATATGAAAGGGCAACAGATTATTCCTATAGTTGACTTGTCTTTGATATAGATTATGCATTAAATCCCAAGTGGGCATGCATGATAAGAAGTTGCCAAATCAAAAGTTGATTAGTTAATGAACAAAATTACAATTGCAACTAATGTTGTACGGTATACTATAGCTGTTTCTGCTTGTTATATCTTTGAATATGCAGCTTGTACTCTACCAGATATAATAGTTCTAAGTACAAGCTTAATTATATTAACCATACGGTTAATCAAATGGTAATGTCCATTGGCTACTAAATTAAGATGGGATTCTGCCTTACCAATTCACCTGAGTGAATTTTTAATTAAAAAGCTTCAATCCGAAAAGCTTCCACGCACATCACGTGAATATAAACATCATTAAGAGAAGTTTCATAGCGATATGTTATATACAGTTGTTCTTTTGTTTTCCTTCGTTCTTTACAGATGGTGGTTCATTCAACATATTCTTTTCAATTCATTCTTGTAATAAAAATCAAAATGATCGAAGCTTGAGAGTTGATTTATGAGTTAGTCCATTATCACAAGATATAATCATTAAATGCTCATTAACCTAGATAATCATATTTACTCAACAAATTAAGAACTTGTATACTTGTACACTGAATATTTACAAATATTAATACATAAATATAAAATTAAATTTCTTCTAGACCTCCTGTACCACAGAAAATATTTTTAAATTTCCATGCCAGATAGGTAAAGATGTTAAACATAAAAAGAATGCGATAATATATTTATATTGAAAGAAAAAAGAACGAAGAAGCAAGCAAGCCCACTTTGGGGGAATCATTTACAGCCAACGACACCATGCAAATCTTAATTTATTATCATCGATCCTCAACTTTTCCAGAAACAGATCTCTTCCATTCCACCCTAGCATAAATTAACAATGGCATATATGAACACGTATAGCCATGAATGCCAGGTTACAATCACACTTTATTCATTGATCACGTAGAAAAAGCTAAGGGACCCAAAGGAATTTCAAGACGACGCTGTGCATATAATTTGTCTAATGGTTCTACAGAAACTGAGTGGGATAAACCTGTAGAAACTTGACACGTTGTTGATGGTGAAAGAACGAAGATGTCTGCTGCCTGCAATCTGCATATAATATATATATAGATTAGTTTATAGACAGGGAGAAGCTTTTCTAATATTCTTCTTTTAGAATAAAGCTCGATATTTTCAGCCAAATTTTGCCGTGTGTTTTTTTGTTCGTTGAACACCAGCTACCACAAACTGTGTAGTCTTCTCAGCCATCTTTTTATCCTTTATGACTAGATAGATAAACAACCTCGATGGATTATGCATTTCAATTTCTTAACAATACTAACGACGATAAGCATTATCTCATCTGATACAAATGATGAAGCCATCTAAACAAAAATGAAATAATGGTGATGTATTTTAATTTGATTTAAAAGTAATTATTAATAAGTAAAATATTAATCAACACTTAATTTTATTTAACAATTAATATTTATCAAATTACACATCAATTCATACTTCTAATTGATAATTTTAGTTGTAAATTAGAAATCACAACATCTCAATCATAAATCTTAGCTGGTACATTGGTGATCGATAATATCATTATCATAACCTTCTTCTCTTCTTCGTACCTCTTTGTGAGATTATATAATATAGAGAGATTCTCATGTTTCTAAAATTGTTTAGAATTATTATCATTTCTTGCTCAATTAACTAATTTTCTACCACTATTCTTATTGTTAGGATATTTGAAAATTTTTATCTACGACTTAAAATAAAATTTACAAATAATTATTATATAAATAAGAGGTTTAACATTCCATATATGTATGTGACTTTGTGTACCATATAAATATAATAATAAATAACGAATAGAAAAATAAATAACACATAGATTTATGTGAAAAAATTTAAAATTAATTGGAATAAAAAATTATAAAAAAAATATAATAATTCACTATAAAAAGTGAGATTACAACTTCTCTTTAAATATAAAAAGAGTATAATTGTAAAATTTTATCTTAAAGTATTAAAAAAATCACACTCAAATAAAATAATTTAATATTTTTTTTAAAAGAAATTGAGATAATTCAAAAGAAATAATCAAATGGAGAAAAAATACTTTATATTTATAGGTAATTCAGGATCAATTAATATTGACGAATGCTCTAATTGTTAAACCGACAACTTTGAAAATTAATTTTAAATGTTAAGTCGTCAATTTTAAAAATACTCACCTATATTCAATATTTTCAAAATCAAACCTTCAACCTCGCAATACTTATAACCTTAACAAAGAAAAATACCTTAACAAAGAGAAATACAATTCTCTTATATCAATCTTTTGTTGTTGTTTACTTGCTTTGGTTACGATGAGTTATCTATAGTATGAGTTATTAACAGGTGTCTCCTTTTTCCATCTTGTTCTCTTTTTTTGTTTATTCTCAATAAAAAATTCTGATTTCATAAAACATTAATTAAAGAAGCCAATAGTATAATATAAAACATTCATACTTTTCCCACCAAACAGGTTCTTGCAGTACTGTACATAATGGAGAATCTTCTTATTAGCCCAATTGCTGAAGTTAATGGACTCAACCTAATATATTAATTTGTTGGCTAATTGATTTCTCCTGTCAAACCGAAGTCCAAAGTTGCAGTAACGTTAAGATCTCCCTTTGAAACAAGGGATGTTGCATTCTACTGTGTGTCAAATTAATCGTCTGTTGATTTTCTGATTATTTACGTGCACTCGCTCTATTAACCCTAACCCTAATAAATCATGCAAAATTTCATACACTTCAGAAATCACGACAAAATCTTGCAGGCTTCACCCTTGAGAAAACGCTGTCGATTGCTATACTTGTCTGAATCTGAAATGAGCTCAGTAACCACGATTATTTAGTCAATATATTATTCTATGAAAATTAATATCGAACTTGTTAAACCTGGAATTACTCTAATATTACAAGACACTCTTCAACTTCTCAAGACCCTAATAAAGAGAGGCAAAATAAAGGGGACGTGATCACCGAATGATACTGAATTCACTCTTCACAGTACATTAATCACCAGTAGTGCTATATATATATATATATATATATATATGGATCTGCCCTGTCAACCTTATAGTAGCAAGAGGTGTAGGAATCAACCAGTATATGGGGTGTTCTAGTCATTGTCAAGACAATCTGTCGGCAAAATTGTCTTTACAATGACTATATGCGAGAAAATTATATAAACCAGAACTTGCAAAATTTACAAGAAGCAAACAAAGAAGTGTTCAAAACTCAAAAACTCAATCTTGTAAGTACTCTTTCTTCCTGGATGTTTAGTACTCTTTACCGACAGGTTATCTACTGCTGGCTACAGTTTCTTCCAGGCTGATTTTCTTGCTTGCCACTGGGCTCTTGGGTTGGCAATCTCTGTCCGTAGACTCTGTACATAAGTTCAATAATATTGATCTGCTGATGCAGGAC
>JAXCLQ010000015.1:11274847-11285486 GCA_035584115.1 Cedrela odorata
AGGACAACATACTGCGGTGTCTTCAACCAATATCTATTTGGGTTAGATAGCATATCTTTGAGCTGGACTCCTGAGCAAACTGGAAGCCTCGAAATCTTGGACAGCGTCTAAAGATTCTATTGAGGGGAAAATTTGCACGGTAAATAGATGTACATGCACAATGGAAGTTATATATTGCTGATGGCCATGGGCAACATTTAGTGATTGATATTGAAAGACTATATATGACGGTGATGGACACAGATTTTAAACAATGGGAAAACCCCAACAGATATTAACTATTGGTTTCAAGCAGCAATATTATTATTATTTTTTACTAGAGATGAAGACAGACAACACAAACTGCTCTTAAACCAAAGCACTTTTATCAATCTCCATAAAATACAGGAATCTCTCTTTCTCTGTCCTGGTATCACTTCCTCTGCTGCCAGCTTTCTACTTTCACTTAAAAGGATGCGAAATCAGTTTTCACAGGTAGTGAACAGTCACCAGTAACAAAATAGCAAAAATTAAAGAAAGTAATAAGTATTCACTTCACTAGTCAGGACGAGGAAATTAATTTTTGTTGCACTAGCTGCTTTACTCACTCACGCAAAGTCTCATCATTTCATTTCAATCTCCCATTTTTGGCATTTATTTTACAGTTATTACTTTTGCAAGTAGCTAGCTAATAAATTAAAATTTATTTATGTATTTCTCTGGTTTAAAATGTTCAAAGCGTGCACGCATTATTGACTGTCTACTCATCCCTAAAAGCACTTTTAGTTAATGCTTTTTTAGCTTTGTTAAGAAAGCTCCGACATGGGAACTGATGCCCAAAACTGCATCCAGATAGATTTCATGCAATTTATGATGGAGTAATAAACGTTTAATGCTCATTTCAACTACTCTCTTCCTTTTATTTTTTCAGAAATTTGAGAAATATATATATATATATATATATATAATGGGATTGTATAAATCTGTATTGGTTGGGCCAGGTAGCATAACGTAGCGGAGCAGCACATGGTATGCTGATCAAAACCTGAGAAAAGTGTTGAGTATTGAGTAATCATATGATATGATATGGGAATGACATCTATTCTCGTCTTTTTCACTGAGCATACGCAGGCTCAGGCTGTGCCCAATGGCGGTAAATAAAGTAATCTGAAATAGCTAAACAAAAATTACTTGGCCATTGCAGCAGCTTTCCAGCTTCAGGTTCACCAAACGTTAGAACATAAAAAGACAAGATTAACAAAAATAGAAGAAGATATAAGAAAATCAATGGGGAAAGGAGCAGAGTGAATGAAATTCCATTCCAGAAATGCTCCCTCTGAAAATGACCTAAACAACCCTCTCAATATTTTGTCCTATAGGGGGGTAGTTTTGACAATTCAGATAATGTTCATGGTCGTGGACTTGGACCGATTGACCCAAATGGTCCAATATGTTACACTTACATTGATATTCTCTATTAAACTCCAATAATATGTGGACCTGGCATGGTATTAGTGGGCCCTTAAAGCTTAATGGGACCACTCTACCCTTTTTCTTGGAATTAATTTATTATTTTTTAGATTTTGTGGACCTTTTATTTTTCGGATTGAGACAGTTTTCATGCTCTGTCTTTTCAACCCCAATTTATTTATTTTGTAATTAAAAATATCATAAAATAATTATTTAAAATAATAATAATAAATTAAATTTAGATATATATAATTATTTTTTATTTATGGCTTTTAAATATACATTAATTTATGACATAATTAATAATTAATTATTTCAATAATATATCGATAAAATTTATAAATTAATTTTATATTTTATATAATTTAAATTATTAATTATATTTTATTTTAATATTTATTAAAATTAATAATAATAATAAAATTCAGGTTCAAACAATAAACATGCCCACGGTTCCTAACTTGTTAAAATTTGATCCAAAAGTGGAGGAAGCTCACGCAGCTCACGTCGAGCAACTCAACCTTCTTTAATTTGCCACTAATTTTATTTATTTGTAATTTTGTCCCAAATCTTTTGGGACCATAAGTATTAAGTATTTGCAGATTTGCCTCTACTACTATATATTTTTTCAACTCATTTTGGACTACTATACGGTAAACATCATTGATAGACATTTATAAGTATAATTTAACGATGATCAACAGCTAAACGGTGGAAGAGACAAGAACCGGATTCTGAGAAAGTAGGCTTTGCTTTTGATACTTTATAAGTGTTCATATTATCGACAAACAAATTTATTTCAATACTTTATAATAATTTCGAATAATGGAGAACTTTAGGGGCTTATTTGAAAATAAAATAATTTGCCGTTGCTTAAAAGGAAAAATGTTCATGCTTCCACGCGAGTTGCGTGCTCGGCTTCTGACACAAAATTTTTTTTTTTGGCCACTCCCACTCACTCTCTTTCATATCGTAGCTATGGCGCTTAACCTTCTTATGTAGCTCCTCTCCCATTTTCGTACTTCATTTCTCTCTTGTTGAATGGCTTTTGCTTTTAAGCTTCTGCTTCTCTATCTTATTATTTCTATGTAAAAAAGGGCATTTCTTTTTGTTGCAAGGGTATTAGCTTTGTCTCTGTAATGCAAATGGCGTCTAAGCTTCCATGGCTTATCTGGCTATGTGTGTTTATGTTTGTTGTTTCAGAGTCTGAATCATTTGTGGAGGTTGATGAGAAAAACCCAGAAAGGGAAAGTCTCATCTCTTTCAAAAACTCTCTTGAAAACCCGAAACTTCTCTCTTCATGGAACAGAACAACTCCATACTGTAACTGGGTTGGCGTTACTTGCGAATTCGGCCGGGTTATCTCACTCGCTCTCCCAACTCGGTTCCTTAAAGGTCCACTCTTTCCTTCTCTTTTTTCTCTTCGCAGCCTCAGAGTTCTTGACCTTTCAACAAACATTCTCTGCGGTCAACTTTCTCCGCTAATATCGAACCTAAAACGTTTGAAACAGTTATCCCTTGGTGAGAATCAGTTGTCGGGCTCTATCCCGAGTCAACTCGGTGAATTGACTCAACTCGAGACCCTGAAACTTGGTCCCAATTTTTTCACCGGAAGAATTCCACCTGAGCTGGGGAAGCTGAAACGACTTAAGACCCTCGATTTATCCGGCAACGGTTTATCTGGGAACATACCAAGTCAACTCGGTGAGTTGACTCAACTCCAGTTCTTGGACCTGGGTAACAATCTTCTCTCAGGTTCACTCCCTGTAACCCTCTTCACAAATTTATTATCGTTAAGTTCTCTAGATATCTCAAACAATTCCTTGTCTGGTAATATTCCACCTGAAATTGGTAACTTGAAAAACCTCACTGATCTTTACCTTGGCATAAACCCATTTACTGGCCGGTTACCACCAGAAATTGGGGAACTTTCACTTCTTGAAAACTTTTTTTCACCTTCTTGCTCAATAACAGGACCTTTACCCGAAGAATTATCCAAGTTGAAATCTTTAAGCAAACTTGATCTTTCATATAACCCGTTGAAGTGTCCAATCCCAAAAGCTATAGGTGAGTTGCAGAAGTTGAGTATATTAAACCTTGTTTACACTGAGCTTAATGGGTCAATACCAGCTGAGCTTGGAAACTGCAAGAATTTGAAGACTTTGATGCTTTCTTTCAATTCCATATCTGGGTCATTGCCTGAGGAGCTTGCAGAACTACCAATGTTGACATTGTCTGCTGAAAAAAATCAGCTTTCTGGACCATTGCCTTCTTGGCTTGGAAAGTGGAATCAGATGGATTCGCTTTTGCTTTCTAGTAACCGGTTCGTAGGTACAATCCCACCTGAGATTGGAAATTGTTCCACGTTGAAGCACATTAGTTTGAGCAACAATTTTTTGTCTGGTTCCATACCCAGAGAATTGTGTAATGCAGAGTCACTTATGGAAGTTGATCTTGATGGGAATTTCCTTTCAGGGTCAATTGAAGATGTGTTTATTCAGTGTACTAATCTTACGCAGTTGGTTTTAGTTAATAATCATATCAATGGTTCAATACCCGAGTATCTTTCAGAGCTTCCATTGATGGTTCTCGACCTGGATTCCAACAATTTCACCGGTATCATACCAGTGAGTCTGTGGAATTCGGTGAATTTGATGGAATTTTCTGCAGCAAATAATCTATTCGAGGGTTCTCTTCCTGGGGAGATTGGTAATGCAGTTTCATTGGAGAGGCTTGTTCTTAGTAACAATCTGTTGAAGGGACGTATACCTAAGGAGATTAGGAATCTTACAGCTCTTTCTGTTCTTAATTTGAATTCAAATTTGTTTGAAGGGACCATTCCGGATGAGCTTGGAGACTGCATTTCGCTTACCACATTGGACCTGGGAAACAACAATCTCAATGGGTCAATTCCAGAGAAGATTGCAGACTTGGCTCAGCTCCAATGCTTGGTTCTTTCACACAATAATTTATCTGGGCCAATTCCTTCAAAGCCTTCTTCCTATTTTCGTGAGGCCAATATGCCCGATTTGAGTTTTGTTCAGCACCATGGAGTATTTGATCTGTCAAATAACAGATTGTCTGGTTCAATACCTGAAGAATTGGGGAGTTGTGTGGTAGTGGTGGATCTTTTACTCAGTAATAACATGCTTTCTGGTAAGATTCCTGGATCACTTTCTCAATTAACAAATCTCACAACCTTGGATCTGTCTGGGAATCTGTTAACGGGTTCCATTCCACCAGAATTTGGTGACTCTCTCAAGCTTCAAGGCTTGTATTTGGGGAATAACCAACTTACAGGCTCCATTCCTGGAAGCTTAGGTCGATTGGGTAGTCTGGTAAAGTTGAATTTGACTGGCAATAAATTATCTGGCTCAGTTCCAACTAGTTTCGGGAACTTGAAAGAACTCACCCACTTGGATTTGAGCTATAATGAGCTTGATGGAGAGCTACCTTCGTCTTTGTCACATATGCTGAACCTGGTGGGGCTTTATGTTCAGCATAATAGACTTTCTGGTCCAGTTGATGAGCTTTTCTCAAATTCAATGGCTTGGAAGATTGAAACAATGAACTTGAGCAATAATTTCTTTGATGGGGTTTTGCCAGAATCTTTGGGCAACCTTTCATTCTTAACGAATTTGGATCTTCATGAAAATAAGTTTACCGGAGAGGTTCCTCCGGACCTTGGTAATCTTATGCAACTGGAATATCTTGATGTTTCAAGAAATATTCTCTCTGGACAGATTCCAGAGAAAATGTGCAGCTTGGTCAATCTGTTGTACCTGAATTTGGCAGATAATAGATTGGAAGGGCTGGTGCCAAGAAGTGGTATTTGCCAAAACTTATCAAGAATTTCGTTTGCTGGGAATAAAGATCTCTGTGGGAAAATAATGGGTTTAGATTGTCAGGTTAAGACCCTTGATAAATCAGCACTGTTAAATGCTTGGGGACTTGCTGGAATTGTGGTCGGTAGCATGCTTATCATTTTAACTATTGTCTTTGCTCTCAGGAAATGGATTATAAGAAGCAGCAGGCGAAATGATCCTGAGGAAACCGAGGAAACCAAGCTAAACAGTTTCATGGATCAAAATCTGTATTTTTTGAGCAGCAGCCGGTTGAAGGAGCCTTTGAGCATCAATATAGCTATGTTTGAGCAGCCTCTCCTGAAATTAACCTTGGTCGATATTCTTGAAGCCACCAACAACTTTTGCAAAACAAACATAATTGGAGATGGCGGCTTTGGAACTGTGTACAAAGCCACTTTGCCTGATGGGAAAACTGTTGCAGTTAAGAAGTTAAGCCAGGCTAAAACACAGGGTCACCGAGAATTCACTGCTGAAATGGAAACCTTGGGCAAGGTGAAGCACCAGAATCTTGTGCCGTTGCTCGGTTACTGCTCGCTTGGTGAGGAAAAGCTCCTTGTTTATGAATACATGGTAAATGGAAGCTTAGATCTTTGGCTAAGAAATCGCACTGGAGCTCTTGAAGTCCTTGATTGGGAAAAACGCTTCAAAATTGCTTGTGGTGCTGCTCGTGGGCTAGCTTTTCTTCACCATGGTTTTATCCCCCACATCATCCACAGGGATATTAAAGCCAGTAACATCTTGCTAAACAAAGACTTCGAGGCAAAAGTTGCAGACTTTGGGCTTGCACGACTGATCAGTGCCTGTGAAACCCATGTCAGCACTGATATTGCTGGAACACTTGGTTACATTCCTCCAGAGTATGGGCAGAGTGGGAGGTCTACGGCAAGGGGAGATGTTTACAGCTTTGGTGTGATCCTGCTTGAATTGGTGACAGGGAAAGAGCCTACTGGGCCTGAATTCAAAGAGATAGAAGGCGGGAACTTGGTGGGATGGGTGTTTCGGAAGATCAAGAAGGGACAGGCTGCTGATGTTCTCGATCCTACAGTCCTCAATGCAGATTCAAAGCCAATGATGCTTCAAATGCTTCAGATTGCTGCTGTATGCCTCTCAGATAATCCTGCTAACAGGCCTACCATGCTTCATGTGCTAAAGTTCCTGAAAGGGATCAAAGATGACTGAATCTATTTTGTGTGTTACTGGGGATAATAGAGTTAATGTTATAATAACTAATTAAAGTATCTAGGAAGAACTTAGAATGTTAAGCTGTAAGAGTTCTTGCATGCTAATCTAATCATAATTTAGCTTCAAAATCTTCCTGATTATCAATTAAATTGATTTCTATTGTTAGCAGAAAATAGATTTGCAAGAACAAAATGTACCAAAATTGCAAGTACAAAAAGCTTTCCAAGTATGTGTTTTTCGGCTGGTAAAAAAGAGAACTATCCTTGAGCATCATATGCAGACATGTTACTTCACTGCCGTATGCTACTATCCAGGCTAGGCTTAGCATAGAGTAATGCAAAAGCCAACAAATATTATTATGTTGTTTCTTTGTAGCCCCCGAAGAAAATTATGCTACACTAGTCATTTTCAATTTGATTAGCAATAGCAGCCATGTGCTGAGAGTTGCTTTTTAATTATGAGTTTTGTCCGGGTTGTTCGGGTCTACAATCTTCTCCTTGTTTCCGTTTCATATGGAACAGTTTAAGGCCTAGTTCTCCTCCTGCTTACAGGTGCTTTTTCATGTGCAAGTGCAAAAGCTGGCAGTACTATTTGCTAAAAGCTTTGAGAACTCCAGCTATTTTAACCAGTCCCGAGATGGGTTACTGTGACACGATATCGCAATTCTAAACATATTTTAATTCTTTTGCCCAGTCTTGTCATTCTACATTTTTTAAAGATAAAGATCAACATTAACTGAATTAAGCACCTTTCGGCACCATTCAAAAGATGGGTCATCGGTCACAAATCACAAATGTTATATACTAATTGCAGTCCAAAGCTGACGCGTAGAAAACTTGGAATTAAAGACTTGTTTCTAATAATATTTATTGTAATTGAAGAAGAAAGCATATAAAAAGTCTTTGATAGAAATCGAATATTCTAATACTTTATTTGATTTCGTGTTAATAAAACCAACAGACGTCGAAGCAGGAAAATAAATGAGCAAGGGCCATGTATGGAAAATGCAGAACAAAGCAAACAACTTCTTTAAAACGAATACCTAATACTTTAGAAAAATGAAGCCGTAGAGCACCTGCACCTGCAGGCCAGCCGCAAATCACGACCTCTTTCTGACATTTTATTATATCCAGAAGCAACAGCAACAGCAACAGCATGCCGAAAATGACAAGGGACTAAATTGTAATAATTTGAGAGTTCATTGTAGCAGTGTGATCATATAATATAATTAGAAGGAAGAATATTAAATTAAGATAAAAAGGAAAATTATTTGTGTACTGTTTGGCTGGTAGGAAAATTACAGAGACTAAATTCCAGAAGAAGATGACAAGTCCATATTGAAGATATTATTACGCTAACGATGTGTTTGATATTTCTTGTAACAAACATCACTCGATACATTCTTTCCAAGACTATTCTTCAAGTTGGTCGGTCGCATAAGGTTAACAAAATCACGTGTTGCATTTGGTTTGACACGTGTCTGTTCCTGAATTCTTATCTGATCTAATCTACCACCTTCTCTCTAATCAATTACATACCCTCTGCTTAGTACGGTGGCTCTGCCGTAGCCACGGCGCATCTTGATGGTTACGATGATCATCACCGCTCCTTTGCCAATCCAACCCCTCCGATTTCACAGGCAGCTGCAGCTGCAACTGCATCGTCTCATCCTCCGCCGACGCTGTTGTCGCACTCTCACCTTCCCTCGCGCGCTTCGCGCCAATCGGCACACCGAATAAACTCACCTCCTCTCCTTGACAGGTAAGCCGCTTCTCCGGTAATAAATTCAGCGCCCCAGAACCGTTCTTCGGTTGACCACTCGCGTAATTAGACATCAAAGTAAAAATGTTATTGCAAAGATGCTTCATTTCCGCCACCTGTTTATTTAACTGCACATTCTCTTTCCTCAATTTGACGTTCTCTTCAATTAGTTCGGCACACGTGTGACCGCCTGCTCCGGTTTGTTCACACGCATGAGCGGTTCCCGCAGGCGATGAGTTTGATGAAATCACATGTTCTTCCCCGGAATTCGACGTCGATACGATCAGTTTCGCAAACGGAACAGCAGCAGCAGCTACCGTAACTGACATCTTCCGTCGCTGAATTTCGCGCAGAAGCTGTTTCTCGCCTTTGCGAAAACAATCGTTCGAAAATTCCCATCGATCAGGTACCACTTTCTTAAATCCCTGCATATTCGAAACAATTAAGTTTACAAAAACTAAACAAAGATCAAATTTTTGTAGAAAGATAAACATACTTGAAACAACCGACTTACGTAGGTGTTGAGTTGACGAACGAAGCTAGAGAAATTGTTGTGTTTGAAGTATCTAGGAAGCAAATCTCTAGCAAAGACGGTAGGATTCCAAACGATGAAGTTAGATCCGTCTGTATTCCAAGAAATAACGTCGTCAATGGTGGGATCATCCACTAATTGATAGGTTTTAGTTAGAAAAGGCGTGGGCGCGGGCCTTTGAGAATCTCCCGCTGTCGGCGTAGAAGACTCTCCGTTGTGCTCCACCGGCATCGGAGCCATAGGTGACTAGTATTTAATGGAAGGAGAGATTTTTCTTTTTATCAAGCGAAGGTGGTACTTGGGAGGATTTGGTTATGGTAATTCTAGAAGCTTCGTATTGAGAGAATTTATGAAGAGGGAACAGATAAGAGAGATGAAACGACGACGAATTCAAAGCGCGTTTGGAAAATAAAGTAAAATACGTGGAAACTTTTTGGAGCATTGTGAAGTGTGATTTGTGATGTTTCCAGCACCTTGGATGATCATCTGCAAGAAAACGACTTGTTTTATCACGTTGCCACAAGTCATTTTTTATATGTCAACATACAAATAATGAAATGAAAGAATTATTAAGAATTCTGTATGTTTAACAGGAAAATAAAAGAAGAAGAAAAACAAAGTAAATTCAGTTGAAACCAACCAGCTGAAGGAATTCCGAAAATTTTATTCAATCATTCATGAAAATTATAAACTTACATTTACATTTATATATATATATATATATATGATAAGCACTCTAGAATTAATCTAACAAATTTAATTTGATATAACTGTCTAAAATTAACTTACGCAATCTCACCATTCTTCTAGTTCATTTAATTACTTTTAACAGAAATATCAACTTATAATTTCAGCTTAGTTAACTAATTGAAATTCTATTAACTGACATTGGGTTTGATTAGTTTTAACATAAATTTATTTGCTTGAAGTGAGCAGCTTGCAACCTTGATCAGTAACAACTTGGAGAAAAAGTTTATGCAATAGCTGAGCAGCTTGCAACCTTGATCAATAACAGCTTGAAGAAGAAGCTTGAGCAGCAGCTGCTTTGTATATCCTTTCATCCCCCTTAAAGGTCAAGGTTGAGGCAAGACCTGAAGCTTGTCATGAAGATATGAAATTGAGAAAGTGGTAAAGGTTTAGTGAGAATATCAGCTACTTGATATTCACTTGGGACATAACGATTATCTAATTCTTTGTTAAGAATTTTATCATTGATAAAGTGAATGTCAAGTTCAATATACTTTGTTCTTGCATAGAAAACTAGATTATGAGTTAAAGCGGCTGCACTCTGATTGTCACACCATAGTATTGGCACAGAAGAAGGTTAGATACGAAGCTCACTTAGGAGAGATAACAGCTAAATGATATCAGAAGATGCTGCAACTAATGCTCGATATTCTGATTCTATTCTAGATCTGTAAATTACTTATTATTTCTTAGATAACCAGGAAACCAAATTGGTACCAAAGAACACAGCATAGCCACCAACATACTTTTTGTCATCCAAATTGCATGCTTAGTCAGCATTGCATAAGCTACAATGTTAGGTTTTTCACCTGAAACAAATTGAAGATCGTAAGATGAGGTTACTTATAAGTATTGAATGAGTCTTTTACAAGCTTGCCAGTGTCTAATCCTTGGAGATATTAAGAGCTAACTAAATTTGTTGATTAATAAGGCAATGTCAAGTCTTGTAATTGTAACATATTGAAGACCTTCATCGATATTTCTATAGAATAATATGTGTTTAAAGACATTACCATTTTCCTTTGTTAATCTGGAACCAATAAACATAAAAGTAAGACAACCTTTACACTCTTCTAAGTTTGCTCAATTTAATAACTTTTTT